>CM037851.1:65359868-65400841 GCA_021234595.1 Delia radicum | reverse complement strand
AAAGTTTTTGTAATCGTTATGTTTTTTACTCTATATTTTTCCGAGACATATGCCAAATGCCATATTATATTTGATAGTTACAATAAATTCTAAAAGTTACATCTCTAATGTCTCCTTAAAGTCAAACTTTACTAAAACGAAGGAAAATAACCCAGTAAAATAGTAATAAATAACTGGTTGCAGAACAACTTATACTGTAATATAACAGGTTCTTATTTCTGTTCTGAAACTGGTTCTTTTTATATAGAGTTTGTCCTATTTGCAATAGGTTATTTACCTTCAAACAAGAACAGATTGCTTTGGAACAGATTGTAGAGCCAGTTATAGAACTGCTCTGGGATAGTGACACCTTGAATTTCGACTCCTAGTAATCGGTTCTAGAACCGATACCATGTAACTGATGGTAAAAGGAGTTGTTCTAGAACAGGTTCAGAGGTTATCTGTACTAAAAATTTTGCTGGGAATTGTTCAGTATTTTTTAAATTTTTTTTCTTTAATTTTAAATTAATTGCCCAAATATTGTTTTTTTTTTAAATTTTAGTAAAATATATTGCGGAGCTCCTGATTTTTGTATTTATTTTGTGTTTTTTTTATGAATTTTTAAGGAAAAATTAATGCAATAAAACTACGGAAATTATTCAAGTTACTCGAGTAATTTTAAAATTTTACTCGATTAATTGAGTAAGTTAAAAACCTCAAGATCGAGTTACTCGTTTACTCGCAGAAAATCAAATCCGAGTAATTTGAATAGAATACCCTAGTGTTTATCAAATTTTTAAGTTGTTGTTTTTTAGTAAAGTTTAATGTAGCTTGTAACATTTGTTAAACTTTGTCTGTAAGACATTTGTCTGGCAGTTAGAGGTTTGTTTGTTGAATATCAAAGAATTATTTCTTTTTTTTAATTTGTTTTACTTAGTTTTATGTTCAACAAATCTTTTGTCGATACAATGTAAGGATTTTAATTCCGGGTGTTCGGAGTTGGTAAAAATTAATCTTCAGCACTCTTAAGTTTTATCTGTTTTTTAGAGCTCAATTTATTTAAAATTTCATATATCATTCATTCTTTGAAAGAATATGAGCAAAGTTAAATTTCTCTTTGATACATCACATTGAAATTGATCGGCATTTGAAGAATTTTTTGTACAGACATACTCAATGGAGCCAACACACAGCACAGCTCCATGTTCCGTTTTTCAAATTCTCAAAAAAATTTCACTTTTTTTACGATTTTAATTTTCAAAAAAATTAAAAAAAATGACAAAAGTAAGTAATTCTGAAGATGTCTATTTTCGAAAGTTTTATCGGATTTCTCTGATTCAATAAGCATTCGTTTCACTTTTTATAAGCTTTAAGCTTATAAAAAAATACATATTAAAAAATGCATTTTAATGCAAATGCATTCTTAGATGCATTTTCGAAATTGGTCTCCCATTCAAAATTTTAAAATCGAAAACTTAAAATTTTTATATAAAATTATATATCACTTTTTCTGTGAGCGAATACCATCATCATCATTTTCTCGATTTTTTAAAAAAACCTTATATATAATTTCCATCCACAAAAATAATTTTTTTGTTTAATTTTTATATTTTTGAACATGTTTTAACCCGTTATTTATTTATTTAGAAAGGTTGATGTTAGGAGAAGAATAAACAATTTTCTGTAAAAATTCTAACACTATTATTTCAAATCAGACTAGTTGCTGCCTTTGTTTTAATGGACAGTAGTAATCAGTGATTTTCCATTTAAAGTTCATTAATATTTGTTTCGTATAATTTTCAGATTGTGTCTATATGAACATTTTTAACAACCTGCCATCCGTATGAATCGAACCTGCATTACAAACGTAGCAACACACCAAGTCATGACCACGATCACACCCAAGTAGGGCCTCGAATGCAAAGTAGCTAAATTCCAGTTGCCTTTCCTATTAACTTTTCCGTTATTGTATATTATACTCAGAAGTGACAAAAACTAACAAACACAAACATTCTATTTTAGATTTTTGTTCATTTTCTAATTTCCTTCGTCTCTATTTCCTAAGTGTTTCATTTCGCGACACCGAAATATTCAGGGGACCAATGCAGAAGGTGTAGAAGCTTTACCCAAACTATAAGTTTTGAATAAAAAAGATCAACGCTTTACACCCGTATGGTTTTATTTATTTAGTTGAAGAGAAGTAAAAGACAACATTGGTGCTCTGAAGATTTCGGTGACGCGAAATGAAACATGTAAACTTGTCAGTAGATAAAGTCTGCATTAAATTAGCGGATGAAGACATTTTTAATTAATAAATAAACATTGCACGGTTTTTGGATTAACAAAAAACAACTGAACTTGAACTTGAATAATCTTGCTCACATCATAATTTATGATAAAAGATTTAAAAATATACTTTTGTTTAATTTTTTAAAATTTAAAAGTAAAAATTTTCATAAAAAGTAAATATTTGAAATTTGCATTATCTTAATGAAAAAGAACTTTTTTCTTGACCATATGGGGTAATTTTTTTAAATCCTCGTTAAATCGGTCCAATAAGTTGGCATAATATTCGCCGTTTATTGTTTTTCCCTTTTGAAGGTAATCGATGAGGATTATATCGCGTGCATCCCAAAAAACTGTTGCCATCACCTTATTGGCCGACAAACTTACCTTGGCCTTCTTCGGAGCCGTTTATATAACCCGGAGAAACCTATTATTTAGACTACTTGGTCTCCGGAGTGTTGTAATGAATGTTTCATCCACAGTCACAAAACGTAGAAAAACTCATTCGAAGTGCGGTTAAACAACTCCAAACAATCCTTTGAAGTTGTTACACGATTACGTTTATGGTCAATTGATAGCAAACGCGGCACCCATCTTGCAGACAGCTTTCTTAAACCCAACTGATCATTTAAAATCGAAACCACACTGCCATATGAAATGCCTATGGCATCAACAATCTCACGCTGTTTTACTCCTCGATCGGCCAACAACATATCGTGGATTTTTCGACATTTTCGGGGTGTATTTGCCCTAATTGTGCGACCACAACGGAATTCAGTAAAACCACTTTTAACCATTGAAAATCGATGGTGCAGAGTTCATATAGTATTTTGTCAATCCACGGGTTGTATGTTTTGAGCAGCTGTTAACGCAAAGTAAATGACAGAACTTGCTCAAATTTGACAGTAGTATATTAACAGGATGTACTTGATGGGAGCAATGTTGCATTTCATATAACTACGAGGAAAGTTCGAAAAGTCACGACTTATTGATCCGCCCTCGTAGTAAACACTAACAATACGTTCACGAACAATAAAAAGAGGGCAGATTGGAGAGAGGACTGAGGCGGATTGAAACCCGCTAATTTCGTTATTATTTGTTTATTAAAAAATTTATTGAAAATTTGAAAAGTAATACAAATACTTTTAAAAAACTACTAGTTTTAGCTGTAGAATAAATGTGATATAAAAAAAATAGATTAAAACCGTGTTTAAAAACCATTGCGAATATAAAATATGGCTGACAATGCTCCTTTTCAGCGGTCAGGGGACCTGTTCATTAAATGTACACACAAAGAAAAATTTTGCTATTTGCCAACTGAAATTCGTTTACTACGTCTCAAATTTATATATTTCGAATATCAGACGGTTGGCACAACTTAACATTAGTTTTCACACAACAAACTTCGGTTATTTCAACTAAAGTTTACTTGCAACACACCCAAAATATTCATAAATCTAATGTAAATATAGTCGAACTGACTGAATTTATAAGTTGTTACCATTAATATACACTTTTCAATTCGGTTGGCACCTTTTTTTCTCTGTGTGTAATTGACATCATTTAACCCACATCAATGACAAATTATACTAGTTCCATAATATATCCTCCTTTAACCAGTCCCGGAATATGTCCTTTTATGGCAATTGACTCCTCACTGCCCGTAGGGTATTTAGTACAAAAATCTGCTAATTTTAGCAGTCTTTTCTGCAAGATAATTTTTAACTAATTTTTAGTAGTTTTTTCTTTTGCTATGTTTATGCGTTTATTTCTATTTTGAGTTATAACGGTCATACGACTTTTAAAAAATAAAATCAGTGTTTGATTCTGCGACTTAAAAATCTAACTTTCAATAACTTTAAGACACAATGATATATAAGTTAATATACATCTATCACGTAATAAAATGTGTATCGTGTATGAAACAATATGTAGCATATATTTTAATACATGGTATCATACATTACCATATCTGAGCTTTTAGTTTGCATGTATGAACCCATATATGCTTACATTTCATTTGTTTTCAATTAGATGTAAGGCTATATCAAGTTTGATACATTTCTTTGTTGCATCATATTCCTTTTTTTTTACTGGGGCGTGAAAAGTTTTTGAAAGTTCTAAAAACTGAATATTGGAGACATGTTATGGGCTCCATTGTGTATGTGTGTGTAGAAAAAATTATTCAAATTTTAATTTAATTTTAATATTTCAATGATATATCAAAAAACTCATGACATTGAAAATTATAACTTTATCAAAAAGGTATTAAAATTGTCTCTTTACTTTTAATGTCATAATTTTTAATCAACTCGACAGATTTTGCTGGTTTTTAATACTAAAACTGCTTAAAGAAAAGTAAACATTTTGAGTAGCCCCGAAAGCAATATCACTCATCTTATGCAGCATGCTTAGAAACAATACAGCATTTTATAAGATTCATTATTTTATATTTTTAATTATATATATTAATGAAAAACTGAAACCAATTTGTAAATATTTAAATACTTAAAAAAAAAGATTTAATTCTTTTCCAGCTCTGTTTTCACATTGCAGTTATTGTTTGCTTGTGTATTTTGTCTTTCAATGTTTGTTAGTTTTTTTTTATTTAACATATTTTTGTTGTTTAAGTTTTTCGCTTAACTTGACATAAAAAAAAATAAAGTTGAAGTAAAAAGCTTTTATGAAGCATGTCTAGATGAATGTTTAATAATTATGCCGCCAAAATCAATAAGGAGTGAGATCAGGCAAAATAGTGCACAAATAAACCAATATAACTTTTGATGTAGTCGATCAATTTTAATAAATATGACAGTTTATTAAATGGTATTTTTTTTAATCCTTTCTTATAAAAGGGTTAAAAAAATTATTTGTTTTTTTTTTTTAAATATTTTACTTTTACAGAATTTCCAGCCAATATGGTTTTTATTGTCTTTTCAGTGATCTTCTTGCTGTTATTTAGTTTTAAAAGTTTAAGCATCTTTGGCGACTGGTTTTGTGTTCATCATAATTATTTTCAGCCCAATATCTTTCTATTGGTCTCAGTTCGGGCAGTTAAACGGATTCGCCACTCTTGGTACAAAAACCACATTACCACTCTACCGCTGATTTGCTATAATGATAAGATGCAAGTTCAGTCCTTAACATTCACAAGAACTTTCCCCATAAAAAATCAACAGTTATTTAAAAGTTTAATCGGTAAAGTTGTGTCAATGGAATATACATTTAAATTACCAAAGAAATATATTATTTTTGAACTTTCCGTTTATTATTCAATAAATAAGATAAGCAAAAAACGGACTTTCGGTAATATTTAAAATATTCAGTTGAAATTTTCTATTTAAAACAAAATGTTGTTATACATATATTGAGTATTGGAATAAACGAAAACAATCTATTGTTTTATGGATTTTGTCAATTAATTTTTCAACAGTTGAAAATAAACTAAAAAATACAATTGTTTTAAAAGAAAAGTAGAGTAGTTCTTTTTTTAACTGATTTTCAGTTAATTTAATGTGTATATTCAGTAGTCTTTACGGTTCTTCAAAAAAATGAACCACGATTGCAGTAAAAATTAACCACATATGTAGTAAAAAATAAACAAACATTCAAAAAAAAAACCTACTGTATAAAATAAATCTAATATCATAAAACAGTAATTTAATGTGGTTTATTTTTTTTAAATGAACTACTTATGTAGTAACGGGTATTCTCTGGGGCAACCCGGACAGGGACAGGACGAGGGAAATTCTGAATCTTAGTAGGAAGGAACTGAGCCTTTTGATGGAAATCCTCACGGGACACTCGACACTGAGGACCCATCTCCACCGTATTGGTAGAGCGGACTAGGGAGTGTGTAGGGCCTGTGGGGAGGACGAGGAGACATTGGAACTTTATCTCTGTGAATGTCCGGCATTTGCCGGGATCCGGGTCGAAATAGAAATGGGACCGATTTTTAGAGCGCACAACAAGCCGACATTCTTGCTTAAGTGTAAGTCCTCAGGGACTGGAGTCGTATTAGGGAAGCATTTCCCTTCTCCGAATCCTCTTTTCGACCTAACCTAACCTATGTAGTAAAAAATTAAATTTCTTCTACAAATGACTGTTTTTTTCGCTCAAAAATAAAAATACTGTATTACAACTCAAACAACTACAAATATTTACATCAGATGTTCCCTGAGTGTACCTCTTGTACCCGAATAACTTACTAATATTGTTTGTCAAACGCTCTTTATTTCGTATTTCGTAGAACCCATATTATTTTTTAGCATATTAGTAGCCCAGCAAAATTTTTTAGAACAGATTACCTTTGAACCTGTTCTAGAACATCTTTTTTTTCAAAAATTACATGGAACCGGTTCTAGAACATGTTCCTGGAGTTAAATGGAAGGTGTGACCATCACAGAACCAGTTCTATAACTGGTTCTAGAACCTCTTCTTAAGCAACCTGTTCTTGTTTGCAGGTAAAGAACCTGTTGCAAATAGGACAAACTCCATGTAAAAAGAACCAGTTGCAGAACATCTGTCATCTTTATGTGTCATATGTCCGTTAGGAAAATAGAAATTCGAAATTAGAATATAACCAGTTTTTTTTTTATTTTTTAATATTTTTCGCAAATGTCGGTCTTATAGGTTTCAAATACTTTCTTTGGATTTCTTTTTATTTCTTAATATTTTTCGAAAATATCGGTCTTGTGGTTTCAAATACTTTCTTTGGGTCGTATGTCAAATAATTATATATTCGATTTGTTGTTTGCACTCAAACAGAAAAAAAATCCGTTAAGTCAGAAAAAGGTTGCTGTTCGGCAAATTTTTAATTAAAAGGGTGCTTGCAGAAAAAAAAAAGTCAGCGACATAGGTTTAATGAAAATCGGCTAGCTGATTTTTACCAAAAAAATTAGTACATTCAGCTAAATTTTACTAAAACTTAGTAGATTAAAAAGAAAAAAAAATCTTTGCTAAAATCAAGCAACTTTTCGCAAAATATTAGTAAGCTAAAAAACAAAATTATTTTTTAGTTTATTTATTTGCTCAACATTTAAATCTAAACAATGTTTTTGGTTGTTTTAACCCCTTCGACGACTGATCTTAAGCGGCTGTAAAATTTGCATTTTTTTCGGATTCATGCCCACCGACCTAACATATCTAAAGAAAAGTGCTTGTTACTCCTTCTACGAAAACATCCAAACATCCACATATATCCCATTGGTTATCAATGGCCAAAAGACGGGTCGAGGTTAATTTTTTATTATCTTGTTTGCGTCACATGACACATGTCTTTTTATTATTTTGCATGCTAAACGTACGAATACCAAAAATATATCTGTTGAATCTAAAAATATTTGTAACAAATTAATCTGCTAAAATCAGCAAAAAGGTTGCTAAACATTAGCAGACAAAAAAATTAATTGCGACTGTCTATATGACGTTAAAATAACACTGTACTAAAATACATTATAAATGTTTGCCCTGTGGCGACGTCTCAACTTAAAATGCAAAAGTTGTCAACACTGAACGTAAAAGCCATACGTCAATCTGGTAACATTGTGAAATAGGGACCTCCTCCGTCTCTGTTAGAAAAATAAACAAAAATCTAAAAATAGAATATTTGTGTCTGTTAGTGTTGTCACCTTCTGAGTATACAATAACAGAAAAGCTAATAGGAACGAAAACTGCAATTTCGTTCGAGGCCATACTTGGGTGTGATCGCTAAATGGTCATGACTTGGTATTGTTACGTTTGTAATGCAAGAAGAGCGCAGGTTTGATTCTTACATCAGCAGGTTGTTGAAAAAATATATCATATAGAGACAATCTGACAATTATACGACACATATATTAATACAATTTAAATGGAAAAATAGATGATGGCGCCTGTCCATAAAAGGCAGAAACTAGTCTAGTCTGATTTAAAAAGGAATAGTGCTTCTAATTCTTAGAGAAAAACGTTTATTCTTCTTCTTAACCTCAACATTTCTAAAAAAATAATTTTTAAATATGTGAAATTTTTCCAGTATTTTTTTGTAGATTTTTTTACGAGAACAAAAATCTGCCGTTCTGAAATCAGCAATCTTTATTTTTTTTTTTTGCTTTTTAGTCTACAAATAGTAACTTGAATATAACTTGAATTTCGTAAAGTTAGAAGTTTTATTTTTAGTTTTATTATTTTATTAATATTTAGCAAAAATAAAAAATGGAGCAAAATTGATGATTAATAGGTTTTTTGTTAAAGTTCTGCCTATTATGGAGGCTCTAACTTTTCTAAAACTTCGGGTTCTGATAAGAACGTTAGCCAGATCCAAATACTAGTATCAAACTAGCTAATATGTTTGATTTGCTTTATTTTTGTAAATAAACGGAGGTTAAAAGCTCGTTATAATTGGAAATAACATAAAATAATCTCGATGTATATAAAAACAAAAACCAATGTAACTGTAAAAATCTGCTAATTTTAAGAATTTTTTTCAGCAACGTTATTTTTAATAATTTTTAGAAATTTTTTCTGCTATTATTACCGGTATATTTCTATGAGTGTAGCAGAAAAAGCTACTAAAAATTAGTTAAGAGTGACATTAAAGAAAAAACTGCTAACATTAGCAGATTGTTTTTATGCTAAATATCAATAAAATAAGAATAGCAAAAATAAAGTTGTTAACTTAAAAATAAAATTATGATTTGTTATCTTCTAATATTTAGAAATCTTTTGCTGAATTTAGCTTAAATACAACTAAATATTTGTAGATTAAACAGATATATTAGTGTACAAAAAGTCCAACTAAAATCCTAAAAAACCCGTTTTGCTGCAGTAAGTTAAATATCTTTTAATAGAAAAAATATAAAAATTCAAATTACAAACTACACTCAAAAAAAATAAGTTAGTAGAACAGTTAGTAAAACGTCTTGTAAATCAGGTATACCATTTTTTAGCAAAATTTTTGCTAAAATTGTGTTTTCAGCTCAAATTTTTGTTATACTTATTCAGCACTTAACTGTTTCATACTAATGCTTTACTAATATTATACTGTTTTACTAATTAATTTTGCTAAAAAAAATTGTGCTGATAATAGTGTGGATGACAACCAGATTGAAAGATACACTCAGAATGAAGCAGAGGTCGCGGCATGTCAAGATGTAGTAAAGAAGAGGAAAATGATACTAAAAAGTACAACTCTAATAAGACATATAAAAAAATCAACCATGGAAGACTTTTGTATCTGTTTTCATACATAAAACAAAATTGAGGATTAAAACAACTTAAATTTTGCGTTGTCACCGGCATGTGAAAATAATTGTCTATTAATTAAATAAAAGACAAAATAAAATATTTAAATTTAATATGTATTTCTAAACTAAATGTTTATAGATTGATAATCCAGTGTGGCCAAATTGCAAACAAACAAACATATACAGACATGTTGACAGAGTAAAAGCGAAAGACAAAGACACACATCTTAAGTAGATTTTATGATTCCTTTTTCTTATTGCAAAAAAGGGTTGTTTTTTTCGTTTCGTTTTGTTTTTTTTTATTTTTTCGTTTCGTTTCTATAATTGGAATTGAAACGTTAAAGTGAAAAGACCAAAAATCAAAAAGCTCTGCAAAATAATTTAAAAAAATATATATAAAGTGTTGTTTAAAAAGATAGGACTTTAAAAAAACAATAAATAAAACAAAAACTCATACTTGTTAATAAATTGAATTATAAAAACATAAATCTTGCTAATAAAAGTTTAATTTATTGCCCGACCCCAGCCATGGCTGAGTGTCATAAATGCAAAACCTCAATTCGAGGAGAATCAGGAATTAGCTGTGCTGGAGTGGTGTAAAAAAGTGTATCACTGCTCTGTCAAATGCGCTGGTGTTGACCAGTATTCGGTGAAAATTTTGGATGCGGACAACTTGTGCGGTTTATGTGTGAGGATTGTGTCCAGTATATACATAATGTTGACCTGTATTAAAAGAAATCCAAGATGGTGTTAACAAAAACAAAATAAATTTAGTGAAGTACAAAAGTGAATTCGAATCATCACTTAAAACAAAACGAAAATGAAATTAAACTCCTATTAGAGGCAATAGAAAAACGTTATGAAGAGAGACCTTAAAAAAATAGACAATGCTCAAAAGATATGTGAAAAAAATGTCGATGAAATAAAAAAAATATGCAATGTTGTAAACGAATATGAAAACAAAAATAAAGAAATTATAACACTATCGAAGAAAGCAATGAAAAGATGTGCAATGAGATAAAAAAAGTTATTAAAGAAACGAATGATAAACAAAATAAAATGTCATTTGCTGACACAGTAAAAAAAACAGTGATGCCAGAACTAAAAAAAACAAGTACCACTAATTATTAAACCCAAAGAAAAGCAACGAGTAGAAAAAACAAAAGAAGACTTAAACAATAGGGTGGACCCAATAAATCTAAAAATTACTAATGTTGAAAATAGGAGTAATGGAACATTAGTTATACAAAGTGAAAACAATGAAGAAAGAGAAAAAATTACTAAACTGCGATTCAAAATAAAATGAGTGAAAATTATGAAATTAAAGTACCGGATAATTTTGATATGAGTATAACAATAACGGACATGACATTTAAATATACCGATGAAGAAATTATTAAAAAAATTAAAAAACAAAATGAGTTTTTAAAAAATAGTGAACTAAAAACCAGTTAGATTCTACGATTTAAAAGAAATAATAAAATAATTTATAATGTTAAACTTATAATTGATAATGACTCATACACAAAAGCGTTATCTGCCCAAAAAATTAATATTGGTTGGGAAAAATGTAGAGTTTTCGACGGGACCGATGTGTTAATGTGCTATAAATGCAGAGGTTTCAATCATAGAGCAAGTGACTGCAAAAATCAGGAAGTATGCTATAAGTGTCATGGAAACCATAGAGCAAAGGAATGTAAAAAAGAAATTATTGAAAAATGTATAAACTGCATAAGATCAAACGAAAAACTTAATCTAGGACTTGATGAACATCATCGAACTTTAAGCAAAGAATGTCCAGTGTATCAAACAAATTGAACATGAAGATGAGAAGGATGGGTTTTTAATGTTTAACAATCAAAGAATATCATCAATGGAATATACACAAATGCCGAGGGTTTACTTAACAACTTTAATCAAGTGGAAATAATCGCAGCAGTTAAAAACCCCGAATATTTAATACTTTCTGAAACTCATTTAACTGAGAAAATTAAGGAACAAGAATATCAATTGCAGGGATATGATTCTTATGTAACATTGTCTAATTCTGCACATACCGTGGAGTTATAATCTATTTAAAAATATATGGAAGGTGAACAAATTATGTGAAAAAGTCGTTGCTTCAAAATATTGGATGTGTGCATATTTGGCAAAAAATAGAAGTACGATGATGATAGTAATGGCTGTTTACAGATCTCCAAACAGTAGCGAAGTAGAATTTTGTAACGCATTTGATGAAATAGTTGAAGAAATATGTGAAACAAATTATGAAATAATTATAGTAGGTGATTTCAACATAGACTGGAGAAAAGACGATACATACAAAAATCGAATACATTAACTTTAAAATGATACGGCCTCAAACAAATTGTTAATGAATTATACAAGGGTCACAGCAAATACAAGAACTTTAATAGACTATGTAATAACAAATAATGATAACGTATACGCTAGAATTAATAACGAGAATAAAATAGCGGATCATGAAGCTAGAGATATAATAACTCAAAAAGAAAATAATGAACAAATAATAACAAAAGAAATAGACATATTCAAATATAATAAAAACTTATTTAATAATGAACTTAATAATGTATTAAAATATATTGAAAATAATAATGTAAATAGTAATGCCCTTAATATCGATATGTGTATTGAAAATACAATTAAAAAATTCACAAAAAAAACAAAAATTAGCGAAAAGAATAATGTTAACAAATGGTTTAGTATAGAACTAAAGTTACTAAAAAAGGAAAAATTACCAATACTGTATAGGCAATAACAAGAAACACAAGTGAAGCATGGAACAATTATAAAATAATAAGAAATAAGTATAAAAATCAAAATCGAATATGAGAAAAATAAATTTATTAATAACAAAATAAGCAATGCCAAAGATCAGAAACAAATGTGGAAAGAAATAAAAGCCTTAGTACTTAGTAAAAATAAAAATGTGATACAAACTGTGATATTTAATGAACTAGAATGTAAGGAAAATTACCAATAGCCAGTCAATTCAATAACTACTTTGTGAATAGTATTAAATCAATTAGAAACTCGATCGAACATGTTCAATATATAAACCAATTACCTGTGATAAACTCTCAATTTAAATTTCGTGCAATAAATATACAAGAACTTAAAAATATATGCAAAGATATTAAAAATAAACCTGACTTTAATAACGTATCAATGAAAATAATAATGGACAATTGGAACATTATGGGTAAGACCATGATGAATCTGATAAACGCATCACTAAAAAACGGGAGAGTTCCCTGAAAGCTGGAAAGTGTCATCAGTGACTCCAATAGAAAAAATTGCGAAAACAACTAAATGTGAAGAGTTTCGACCAATAAACACACTAAAAACGTGTGAAAAAATAATTGAAAAAGTGGTAAAACAACAATTAGAGAAATACATTGAAGAAATAATATATTTTCTAAATATCAATCAGGCTTTAGAAAAAAATTTTCATGTGAAACAACGGTAAACTACGTATTAATAGATGGAAAAATGTAGAAAAAAACAAAAAAATAATGGCAATCTTTTTAGATTTTAAAAGAGCTTTCGAGACAATTGATAGGGATATCTTAATACAAAAACTATATATGTATGGAATACAAGGAAATGAGTTAAAATGGTTTAAATCGTATCTTACAGACCGAAAACAAATGGTGAAAGTAAATAATATTAAATCTGATTATATAGACAATGAATACGGAGTGCCACAGGGCTTCAATTTGGGAGCACTATTGTTTATTATATATATTAACGACATGCCGGAAATGCGAAATAGTTTTATATGCTGATGACACACTGATCTTCACTGAAGGATACACTGATAAACAATGTCAGGACAACATGATGCACGATATTAATAATGTAACCAAATGGTTAAAAATGAATAAACTAAAATTAAATGAAAATAAAACAAAAATAATGGAAATAAACATGAACAATGAGTCGATATTTGAAATAAATAATGAAGTTATAGAAAAAGTAACTGAAATTAAATATCTTGGTTTTATAATAGATAAACAATTAAAATTCAAAGAACACATGGAATATATATGCAAAAAAATTGGTAAAAAAAATCGGGTTTTTTAAACGAATACGAAATAAAATATCAATAATAACGGCTATAAATATTTTAATACAATGGTTAAACCACATTTCGAATTCTGTTCAACAATTTTATATACATGCTGCACAGAAACACAAATAAAACGACTGCAAAAACTTCAAAACAAAGCTATGAGATCCATTTTAAGATGTAATATTTTAACAACCGATTGAGAATATGCTTGGCGCGCTGAAATGGCTTAATATAAAACAAAGGATGGAAATGAATACACTATATTTTATACAAAAAATGAAAACCGGAAATGCACCAGAATATTTGATAGAACAACTTAATTATGTTGGAGATATACAACCGTATCAACTAAGGAATGCTGATAACTTTCGACTTCCAAAAGCAACAACAACTGCAAAGCAACGTTCACTTTTCTACAAAGGACTACACCTATATAACATGCTTCCAAGCGATACCAAATCTGAAACAAATACTAATGTTTTTAAAAGAAAAAATTGTACATTTCATAAGAAATAATGATATTCCACAGAGCTTTTGATAAAAAATTATGTACAAAAATAATATTTTTAAAGAATTTATTTTAAAGTATTTTAAATACTACTAAATTATTAATAAAAAAAAAAAAAAAAAAAAAAAAAAAAATAATTATCTTCGGCAGTTGCGTCCTTAGACAACCATTGATGTAAGTATTTGAAAGAAAATTTTGTTATGTTATATATATTTATTTCAATATATTTTTCAGATATTAAATTAATTCATGTCGTCAAAGTGGGAAAATGAAAATTTTTATATTTCGTATTATTGTAAGTTATTTTGAAAAGAATCACAAAAATATATTTTATGATTTTCAGCAAATAAATTAACTAAATTACAATTTTTCTACAAATTTTTGCGTTTTTTTTCAGTCTACCAAATTCAGCAAAAAATTTATTAATTTTTACCAACGCTTTTTTATTTCCAATCTACTAAGTGTTAGCAAAACTTTTGCTGAATCTACTAATTTTGTTGCTAAAAATCAGCTCGCTGATTTTCAGCAAAAGATTTTGCTGACATTAGCAATTTTTTTGCAAGCAGCCTCTTGACTAAATTTTGCTGACTCAGCAACATTTTTTGCTGACTTTACAAACTTTTTTTTGAGTGTAGATTTTGCGAGTTAATTTTTTTGGGGGGAATTAGTTCTAATTCGAAAATTGAATAAGGATATTTTTTTAATTTTTTATATAATATATTATAAAATTTAACGATTTGTATTATGAGGTTTTTGAAATAAAAATCTCGGTTTTTAAATAAATAAGTAATAATAAATTATATGTTGAATAATCTGGTTTCTATAGAATAAAATCGAATAATCACTTTCTTTCAAGTTGCTTCACAAATTGTGGCAATTTCTTCTTTAAATACAATTTTTTTTATCTTATTTCTCGGTAATCTGAAATTGCAATTTAAACGTGTATGAAATTCGATTAAAAAAACAAGTTTATGAAAAAAAAATAAAATCCAAAATTAGGATCAATAAAAGAAGTTTATAAATTATTTGTGTGATATATTAACCAAGTATGTTTCTTAAGTCTTTTGATTTATTAGCAAAAAATATTACTTTTACTTTAAGAGTTCAGCGAAATGATTCCCACCATACAACATTTCGCTACAGTTCCAAGAATTTAAAATTACATTTCAAAAAAGCAAGAAAAAAGATTTCATTAACAATAACAACAAGTTTACATACGTAACAATCAACCGTGACTTGTTGAAACAGCAAACAGCGGGATATTGCAGAAGCAGAAGCTCCTTTGGCAAACACAAAAATAACAAAACAAATTTTTATTTTATCTTTTTCATTTAAAACTACTGATTTCAAAAAATATCTTTGAAAAGAAAAAGATAAAAACAACAAGTGTTTCATGTTTCTTTAACAAAGTTACAACAAATTTCCATTAAAATTTTATAAACCACAATTTTTTTTTTTGAATTGCAAAAATGTAGCTAATAAAGTGTAAATGTGACAAATTTTAAAATTTGTTTTTATTTGGTAGAAAACAGGTACGAAACAAATTTAAGTAGTACTTTTCACTAGGATTTTTACCTGCTAGTTATTGTCTGCATTGACTTTTCTTTTCATTAAAATAAAAAGGTCTTTTGCTTGGGATGCTCTAGTTTTTAATAAAGAATTTGCCAATTTGTTACATTTTCACCTAATTTAGAAAATATTTACATGAACTTTATTTTGTTTTGTTTAGTAATTTCATTGTGTAGGCGTTTATATTTAAATTTAAGGCGGTTCGTTTTAAAAAGTCGTTTAGGAAAAAAAACTACTTATTTTAGTTTTTTCATAATAACGTTTGAATTTCAATAGACTGTTAAAGATAGAAAATGTTAACAAAAAATTGTGTCGATTGGAGAACCACAAATATTTATATAACACATTTTTGATTTTAACCTCAGTTGTGACTTTAAGCATAAAAAGTTTAATTGATAAAATCTACATTTTTTAAACAAAATCGTCAAATGACATTGCATTGGATACAATAATAGAAACAAATCTGTACCATAGTAAAAACGTTCATTTACACAATCATATCTTACTTGTTATAATGTTTTATATAAACATACACACTAGGGTAGTCCTTCGTTGTATGGGCGAAAAATAAAAATGAGATTTTGACTGTACCCCCATTAAAATATTTGTTTGGATACAAAAATTCACCATGCAAAAAATTAGAGTTCTAGCATAACTGGAAGATGTCCCGCATCGCCCTTGAAAATCGGGCCCCTTAGGAAAAAATGGGCATAATTTAAAAAAAAAATTACAAATTTTTTTTGTTCAAAATTAAAAAAATATAAAATAATTTTTGTGTTGGGTTTAATCATAACTACTCAGATAAAAATATTACTTTCCCAGAAAATCGTTAACTTACCCTAACTTTGTGTCAAAAAATTAATAAATATTTTGGGTGTACCTCAAAATGACTTTTTGCATTTTTGAAAATTTATTCAACAAAAATCAAACACCTAGTGTTTGCTGTCAACTATTTTATTAAATACATCTCAAGTATTAAATAAGCCAAGTACTGTGGATATCCGTTGGCAAATTTTTTTTAGAGCATTTTGATTCTCGGGGATTTCAAGGTTTTTTTTATTTTAATACATTTTTACTTTAAAACAAGGTTTTAATAATATTTCATCAATATTATTGTACATGCTCTTTTATATGATTGTAATAACTTTATTATAAAATACTATTTTTTCTGTTGATAGTTAACCCATGTTAACCTGGGGTCAAATATGACCCACGTAAGAAAAATGCAGCTTTGTGTCAAAATTTATAAATAAAATAAAAAAAGGAATAATTCAATTTATATTTATTCTAAAAAATTTCGTTAACCGTTTCTAGTCTTCGAGTAGGTGAATTAGTAAAAATTAGAACTTAAAACTTTTCCCCAATATAATTTTGAGGGGAAAAAAATTTACACTATTAAATTAAAAATACGTTTTCAAAAATACTCTTGAATATGTACAAAAAAATCAATTTTAATATGAATAAAAATTTATATTAAATAATTAATTTTAATTAATTTTAAAATGTAAATAAATTACAATTAGAAACATAAACAAAAATTAATTTTATGTCATCTTTGTGATTTTTGACTTTTTAAAATACGAGGGTCAATTGTGACCCCCATGAAAACACAGGTTAACTATGAAGACGAAAAATTTAAAGTTATTACAATTATATAAAATAGCATACACAATAACATTGATGAAATATTACAAAAATCTTGTTAAAAATTAAAAGTCTATACAAATTTAAAAAAACGTTGAAATCCGTTAGAATCAATATGCTCTAACAAAAATTTTTGCCAACGGATATCCGTAATACTTGGATTATTTAATACTTGAGATGTGTTTAATAAAATACTTGACAGCAAACACTAGGTTTTGATTTTGGGTGAATAAAATTTTCAAAAATGCAAAAAAGTCACTTTGAGGTACCCCCAAAATATTTATTAATTTTTTTGACACAAAGTTAGGGTAAGTTAGCGATTTTCTGGGAAAGTTATATTTTATCTGAGTAGTTATGATTAAACCCAACACAAAAATTATATTATATTTTTTTAATTTTGAAGAAAAAAAATTTGTAATTTTTTTTAAGTTATGCCCATTTTTCCAAGGGGCCCGATTTTCAAGGGCGATGCGGGACATCTTCCCGTTATGCTAGAACTCTAATTTTTTGCATGGTGAATTTTTGTACCCAAACAAATATTTTAAGAGGGGGGCAGCCCCAAAAATCGCAAGTTGAAAAAAAAAGAATCAACCTAATACACACAGAGAGAATTTTGCTATTTGCCAACTGAAATTCGCTTACTACGACTTAAATTCAGTAACTACAAATTTCAGACGGTTGGCACAACTTAACATTAGTTTCCACAACAAAGTTCGATTAATTCAATTGAATTTAGTTGCAATATTCAGAAATCTAATGAGAATATTGTTATACTAACTGAATTTATAAGTTGTTACCATTAATATACACTTTTCAATTCGGTTGGCCGCTTTATTTCTCTGTGTGTAAGTTAGTTTTATATTGCATAATATGGATTTATGTGATATTGGATATGATCATATAAAACTTTATATCGGATTTTGTTTTTAAAAATTTCTTGATATGTTCCCATACATATTAATATCTTGATACATATTAATTAATATTACCATTGATATGGCATATAAAACTATATATGGTATTTATTAATTATCAAAACTTCATATATAATTTTATACAGGCGCGGATCCAGGGGGGAAATGGGACATTTCCTCCGCCGGAAAATGGGACATTTCCTCCGCCAAAATAAATTTTGTAAAAGCACTCAAACATATCAAAACTCATTAAGTTTTATTTTCGCTTTCTCTATTTTAAAAAAAGCTTGGAAGTAAATACAAAATAGAGCAGCATTTTTTTTTATAAAAAAAAAGCTTTTTTCGGTGGATTTAAAATTATTGTTCAGATTATTGTGGAGCTAAGTCTAGAAGTTATGTGGTACGAATTTGAGAAAAATCTCTAAGCTTTAAAAAATATATCGCGACACATTATTTTTTATTAACCTATGCCAACTAAGTAAATGGATAAAATTCATATTTAAATTACTGCTAAGTAGGCATGCTTTTTCACAATGCATGTCAATAAAATCTTATATTAAAGGGCGTTTTTTTAGACAGGTACATAACTTTAAGTTGGCAAGACTTTTTTAACTGGGGCCATTTTGTCAGCTGTCTATGTTATGTTTAGTTTGGTTTGGAATCTCAACATGAATAGACTGACGCCAGAACAACGCTTTCAAATTGTCCAAATTTATTTTCAAAATCATGGTTCTGTTCCAAATACGTATCGCGCACTACGTCCATTTTACGGTCAACATTATCGTCCATCAGAGCAGTTAACTCGAATAACCATGAAACGTTTCGCATCACGTTTACTTTATATGATAATATGCATCCACAGAGACGTCGTACAGTGCGTACAGAAGAAATCACTGCTGCTGTAGAGCGTAGCGTAGAGAAATACCCCAATCAGTCTATCCGCCATCGTTCATCAATTGAACAAACCATGATGTGCAATAGCTGTGGTTTAACAAGACGGCGCAACATCTCACACCAGCTCGTGTTACAATTGATTTATTGAAGGAAAACGTTTGGTAACCGCATAGGTTTACGTTTCGGACCTGTTTAATTGGCCTCCAAGATCGTGCGATTTAACGCCACTGGTTTATTTTCAGTGGGGATATGTGAAGTCGCTAGTCTATTCCGATAAGCCCGTAACGATTGACCACTTGGAGGACAACATGATCCGCGTTATTGCCAATATGCGGCCACAAAATGTTGGAAAACGTCATCGAAAATTGGAGCTCTAGATTAGACTACGTACGAGCCAGCCATGGTGATCATATGCCAGAAGTTATATTTAAAAGTATCAGAGATAGACACTTTAAAGACGACATAATATATTATCCAGGTTTAGCAACCTGTAATTATGCCAAAAAGACGTTAGAATGGCTTAATGCAAAAAATATACCATTTTTACCGAAATACGCAAATCCTTTAAACGTTCTAAAGGCACGTCCAATTATGGACTTTTGGGGTTTTTTATGTCAAAAAGTGTATGAAAATGGTTGGGAAGCACTGAGAAAAAATTTAAAGCAATTTAAAAAAAATTGTCATGAATATCGTCCAAGGCATGAGTGGAGGTATCATGCATAAAATAAGCCAAAATAATAAGTGGAATACCAAAATTAATCTATTCAAATTTTATGAATGTTTTCAAATTCTATGCTAAGTATTGGCAAACTTTTAAACTCAATTATACCCAGTAAAAAAAATGCTTACCCAGAAGCGCTTTCGGAAGGCATTGCTTTGTAGTATGCAAGGCAAGCTATTTTGGAAGCATACAAATGTAGTTTTCTGCTTACTAAATCCAGGTTATTTTTTGCTGGGTAAGTTACCCTAACAAATTTTTAGTTTTCTCTAATTTTTTTAGTATGATGTCACATATAATTACATCTTATTACATAGCGACCAATAAATATATAATTTTATATGACGTATATATAATTTTATGTATAAACATACATAAACATATGTATTTACATATAATAGCATGCAAAAACATATATATTTTAAAAAAATAATGCATTATTATATGTAAACGTATTTACTCGGCTAGGGCGCATTTGTTTGGTGTTTTTGTACCATACATACTTATATACATTTATACATGGAAGTATATATGCTCTCATATTTAGATATATCAAGTATATATGACTAGATAAAAACGATCAACAAGAGACAAGAGATATAACGACATCTGATGATATACGGGACTGATGTTAATATATATCTTTACATATAACCACATATGTAATTAGATGTAATTATATAAAATTATATCAAGCTTTATATGACTATATATAAACTTTTTTGTCAGCATGATAGACTCCATGATGACATCAATCGATAGAGGACATCACTTTATCTGCTATGACACATTAAGTTGGCGACAGTGGTATTTCAACGTCGTGTAATTTCCAATGCACAGATCTAGTTTATGCTAGTTTTATATAATATAATTTTTTTGAAAATGTTTATAATATTATTTATTAAATTTAGAGTCTTTTGATCAATAAATAATATCATTTATAGTTAAAAATCACTTATTTAAGTGTACAAAATCCGGTAATTGTGTTTTGTTTAAGCCATTACCATAGACAGCTTGCAGAAAGTTTTGATATTGTCTTTAAAGAATATTGTGGCAAGTTCATCTCTTTTTCTTATTAAACTTAAAAAATAGTGTGAGTATCTTTAAAAAAACATTTTTTTAACAAAAAAGCACAGCATGTGGTTGCTTAGGCTATTTAAGTTGAATTGACTTTAGTGACACATAGAAGTCACACAAATGAAGTTTTACTGGTTTCAATGAGATTTTTATTGTGTGTGCCATTTTTTGGTTTAATGTGGCACTATTTTTATAGTTAACACAATAACTACTGCTTACTACTTATTGCCGCCACTACTGGTACTCTAACTGTAGTAACAAGCAACCAAGCAATTGACTAGTAAGACTCAGTGAGATAGAGTTAAAAAAAAATATTATCCGTCATATAAACCACTTTTGCTAGTAAGACTAACAATATAAGTAAAATAATACTATGGGCCAAAAGTATTTATTTATTTCAACAAATAACAAATTTTTTAAAGTATTTTGGCCTCTTAAAGCCGAATTTAAAGTTAAAAGTGTTCCACGGATTCCTTTCCAAATTGTGAATCTACACTCAGGGAACTTCTGCTGTAAATATTTGTACTTGTTTGAGTAGTAATAAAGTATCTTTATTTTTAAGTGAAACTACAGAAATTTCAGTTTTTACTACATTTGTAGTTCATTAAAACAAAAAAAAAAACAAACCACATCAAATTACTGTTCTATGACTTTACATTGCTTTTATCAGTTTTTGTGGTTTATTTAAAAACATAAAACAAATAAACTTTAGTTAATTTTTTACTACACTCAGGGAATCTATGCTTTAAAATTACGTAGTTGTTTGGGTTGTTATACAGTTTGTTAATTTCTAATGTAAATGTCAGTCATTTGTAGAACAAATTAAATTTTTTAACTAACTTTGTAGTTCGTTAAAAAAAAACAAACCACATCAAATGACTGTTTTATGATTTTACATTAATTTTTTATAGTAGTTTTTTGTTATTTAAAAAAATAAAAAAAATAAAGGTTTGTTTATTTTTTTACTAACATGAGGTTTATTTTTTACTGCAATTGTTAGTCATTATTTTTGAACATAAAAAAACAAATGACAATGTTAGTTGAATTTACTGTAATGTAAGTCGTCCTTTCTTTAAGTGAAAATTTCATTTGTTTTCAATTACATTTGCAGTGGTTTTTACGTACATAGTATTCTAAGTGTACATTTATGGTTAATTTTTACTACATTTGTGGTTCATTTTATCACAGACAAAACCAAATATTTTTCAAGAGAAATTTCATAGTTTTCAACTGCACAGAAAAAAATATTTAACATTTTTTTTCAACTAAATTGATTTATTAAAATTTTAAAAGCTGTAAATTAAAAATTAATTAAATCAATTAAAAAATTGCTCAAGTTCGCAACTTGCTTAATATTTTTTTAATTTATCTCGTAAACGCATTTGATAAAAAAAACAAGATAACACTAACGTATTGTTGTTGTTTTTGTAATATTTATGTATTATGTAGTTGTTTTTAATAAATGTTTATGTATTTGTAATAAGTACATATTTTGAATTCATTTCAAAAATATTTTATAAATTCTCATTTGCTTTATTAATCAATTAAGTAAAATAATTTAATTTCAGTAGTTTAAATCTGAATATCTATAATTCTAGAATATTATCATTAAATTGATAATGTAAGTTTTAAGTTAAATTTTGGTTAAATAAAATGTAGCAATTTTTTAAACACAACAATGTTAAAAAATAGATTAAAATTATTAAAAAAAAAAACTCTGATTTCAACAAGAGGGTTTATTTATGTCAAAAACAATTAAAAAAAATCAAAAAATATCTAATCTAAATAAAGCTACCAACTTAATAAGAATTATATGCATTAATATCAATGTTATAAAATTCAAGCTATATAAAATACATTTGGTATGACAACAACACGTTTTGAAGATCTTTTGTTAAGGTATACGATATTGATTACTTTTTAATCAATCAATTGAATAACTTATTGTAAAAACCTGATAAGTCACATTTATTTTAGTTTGTTTTCGCCTTTTAAAGGTTGAAAAACTGAAAAAAAAAATATAATTTTGCAGAACGTATATCTTCTAGGTGCTTGCAGTAAGTGTTTAAGCAAGAATTTTTCATAAATTGGCATATAAAATTGTTTACATAAGCAATTTTAATCAAAATTATATACATAGGAAATATAAATTTATGCAATATTGAGGCAATTTTTAATCCAATCAATTGACTTTTACTCAAATGTGCTTAAAAAAAATAAAAATCATAATCAAACGTACCTTAAAATTTAAATAAAAATAATTCAATAAAAGTTCTATCAATTTTTAATTGATTGAGCCACTTTTCGTTGTTGGCGAAATTTCAGCAATAAAAATAATTGATTGAAATGAGTTTTTATTTTTTTGTGTGTACATTTGCAGTGGCCTTTACGTACATGATTTTCAGTATATATATTTTACCTTTGATCCAGAAAGGTACTTGAAAATAGTTTATAACGATTTTGAATTAAAATTTTCCAAGCTTGATATAATTGTTATTAAAAATAAAAATATTGTGCAATAAAAACGAAAACTATTTCAGTTTGTCCTAACAAATAATCTATAGAGTTTTGTTTTCAAATTTATTAATTGACTACTTTCAGAAATGTGTTAATATATCTATTTCGGGAATTGTTTAGGTTACCATCATCAGAACACGTTTTGAAAGAAGTGACAATCCCATGCAAAATATCAAACATTCATATAACCTAGTTTTTCCACTAGACGGGAACTAATATATGAGCTCGAAGTTAGAGATTATAACCATTGATCAAAAAATAAATTGAAAACTTGTTTGTTTACCTACTAAAATAAACCTTGAGAAAAAGTAAAAAATTTGGGCTCATCGAAAATGTTTATTTTTTGATATGTCGTAGTGGAACTTTTTTTTTTCTCATGCCAAAAGCTATCGAAAAATCAATGGCACAATATCGATTGCTAATATATGTATATATTGCACATATAATTATTTGACAGAAGTGCTATAAGCAGGGTATCGAAGTTTTGCATATTGCTAGGAAAAGGAGATGATGTTGAGAAACAAAGACATTTTTGCCAAATTTGTTGTGTTTTCTTTGTTAGTTTGGCTAATTTTGGGAGCGCCCTTGTACATACAATCATCATAATTCATGCATAAGAATACTAAAGAACTGCCAAAACAAAAAAAAAAGTTTCGAAAAATATACGAATTTTTCTATTTTTTTCGCGAAAGTTTGGTTATTTTTAATCTGTTTCGAATTTATATACATGAATTATTATCAGTCTAATGTTCTAGTGTAGTAACCCATAGTGCGTAAAGGCAAAAAAAAAAAGCAAAATCTTAATTACAACATGGTTTGTTTTATTAAGGGGGTTACTCTCTTTAGGAATCAATATAAACAGCAATATTTAAACATTTATAAAAAAATAAGAAATGATTTATTGAAACAATTTTTTTTCGTGTTAGAAAAAATCAATACTAAATATTATTCCAAAAATTATATTTTTAAATTCGGATTAACATTGGCCCTTTCTTTTACTCAATAAATTCTCTAGTCCTTAAAGTAGACGGATTTTAAAATTTTTGATTTACATTTGAATGGTACAAGGGTAAACCCAATAATTACAAAAAAAAAAAAAACAATGCAAATACTATCAAATGTCTCTACAATAGGAACTTCATTTTTTAGTATTCCACAAACCAAAAAAAAAAACCTTTGATAATCTAAGGCTGCCTGCACAGTGTCACCCGATTTTCAATATCTTGTTTGCAGAAAAAGGCATTTAAAATAAATATTGCACACACACAGAGATATAAAGTGCCAACCAAATTGAAATGTATATTGTCAATGGTAACAACTTGTAAATTCAATTAGTACAACGATATTTACATTAGATATCTGAATATATTTGGGGTTGTAACTAAAATTCAGTTGAATTAACCGAACTTTGTTGTGAAAACTAATGTTTAGTTGTACCAACCGACTAAAATTCGTAATAACCGAATTTTAATCGTAGTAAACGAATTTTAGTTGGCAAATAGTTAAATTTTTCGCCGTGTACATGTAAAATATTGGACAATCAGTTTGTTTAACAAGCTTTAATATAGTATAAACAAGAAGTTCTGTGATTAATAGTCGTTAAGTTTAAAGTAGTTTATTATTTTTTCGTGTAATTATTTATTTAAATTGTTTTTTATTAAATTTGTGGAGTCCACTTTTTTATTATACAAATAAGTGTGTCGTGATGTCTAATTTTACAAATAAATTTAAGAACATAATTGACAATGCAAAGATATCAAAATCAAATAATAAAGTTGTTCACCAATGCTAAAAAGTTGGTAATAAAACAAACGAAATACCAGTGAAAGGATGAAATAATTTGTTTTATTTACATCTATACAATCATTAGCCCGTAGTAAAACACAAAATTTAAATTAAAAAAAAAAACTGGTCAAAAAAAGAAACGAAAAAAATGTTTGAATTTAACGTCTTTTTCGGACAATTGCAATTAATGAAATGAGAATTATTCAAGTTCGAGGCCATACTCTATATTTCTTCATTAGGATATTGTACTCTATAGATTATTTGTTAGGACAATATCCTAATGAAGAAATATAGAGTATGGCCTCGAACTTGAATAATTTTCATTTTCATTGCACAATTAAAGGTCGAAAAAAACATAATTTTTATTTTTAATAAAAATTATAACAAACTTAATTGCAATTAATACTATAATTAATATGCAATTTATTTAATTTTAATTGTGAAAGGAGTGGTAGAGAAGAATGAGTTTTTTTTCTAAAAATCATAACTACACTGTAAATTTTCAATTTCCTGAATCAGTCAGTGACCCTGTTTTTTTGAATAATTTGTTATGTTTTTTTTTTATTTGTTCGATTACGTCTATATGAAATTTTCTGTCCAATCACTGACCGTTGTATAGATAAACTGATTTCTAATGCCACATGCACTCGCAATACACGTTAGACAGAGCGTTTTAGCCCACTGATCTATCGTCAGGTCGAGTTTTGTTGTGATTAAAACTAGTTTTATTCTATACACGGTGTTTTTGTTCTTGCATACATAATCTCAGAAGTAAAGGGTCCGCCATCTAACGTTTTTTTTTTTCATCTAGTGCTTATTTCGTGAATGGTAACACTTAGCTCATGTCTGATTTGACAGATAATTAGTTTTATCCTTCCGATGAACGAATATGGTCCGTATGTTCGTTATCTTGTGAAAAAGTGAAAGAAACTGGGCATCCTCATCGATAAACCAAAGAACGAAAAGCCAAAAACAGTGCGTACACCCGAGAATATTGCTGCTGTGGCAGAAAGTGTGCGTGAAGCGCCATCAACATCAATTCACCGTCGTTCTCAACAATTGAACATTTCGGAGACATCATTGAGACGAATTTTGCATAAAGACCTTGGTATGACGCCATACAAAGTCCAATTGGTTCAGGAGTTCAAAAAAAAAAAGTTATTTGGCGGACCCTTTATAACTCCAACAAACACAACAGTTCTATTTTTAGAACTTTTTTAATTCCGGCAAATTTTTCACACCAAAAATTTTTTGTGAAAAACTATCGAAATGAGAAATAAAAAAAATTTAAAGACAGTAACCCCCTTAATTAGTGTTTGACATAAGTTTTGTTTCAGATTTTAAAGAAAAAAAAAATAAAGAAAATTAAAAAAAAAATAAATAAATCAAACATAACAGCAACAAGTTCATCATTACCTACAACAACATCAAACTACTCTGCACTCAACTAAATCTAAAAACGCTTAACCACAACCACTGCCAACAAAATAACCACCGCATAAGTAATAACAAAAACTAACTAGCACATGCAATTGTTTTAAACTACTTCATTCATTTACTTCATCCAGTACTTGCCCTCAAACTTAAAAAATATATTTTTTTATGTTCATTTATTAATAATAATGAGTTTCCACAAGAAAAGATTTTAAGTTAAATAAGACCTCCTTTTTCGTTTATACTTTTTGGGTGATACCAATCAACTACACCATTTTCAGTTGTATTTCAGAAGTTATCAATTGTATTTCAGAAATTATCAATTGTATTTCAGATGCTCATTATAGAAACGAAGGGAACATAATTATATATATTTCAGATCTAACAATTGTCATTTCCGATCTTACAATTGTATTTCAGATCTAATAATTGTATTTCAGACCTAACAATTGTATTTCAGATCTATCAATTGTATTTCAGATCTAACAATTGTATTTCAGATCTAACAATTGTAATTCAGATCTAACAATTATTAGATTAGACTAGAGTGGCACTATTCACCGCAACCAGAAGTTGGTATTTTGTGCTGCCAGCGAATAAACCCCATAGGTTCAGGTTCCCTACGAAGCCAACTATCCTACCAGGTAAACAGTTCCAAACGTCCGATGGCGTCACTATTCGACCACCAAAATAACGCTTCCTCCTGTCGGAGAGCCTCGGACATTTGCAGAGAACATGCTCTGAGGTCTCGGGTTGCAATTCACAAAACCTGCACGTATCCGTAGAGGATCGTCCCATCTTGTACAATTGATACCTAAGGCCACAGTGTCCCGTGAGGTAACCGTCACGGTCCTTAGTTCGCCCCTCGTTATAGACAAAGAGTTTCCGCGACCTCTCCCCAGAGGGAGATATAAGCAGCCTCGCCTGTCGCTGCCCGGAGATCTGGCCTAATAGGCCCCAAACTCCGACTCCCTCCATCTTCTGAGCCTCTCTCTGACATACCCATTAGGTACGCCACAGAAGGGTTCAGGGCCAATGAATTTTCGACGAGCTCCGCAGTTGGCTAACAATTACATTTCAGATCTTACAATTGTATTTCAGATCTAATAATTGTATTTCAGATCTAACGATTGTATTTCAGATCTAACAATTGTATTTCAGATCAAACAATTGTATATCAGATCTAACGATTATATTTTAGAGCTAACAAAAGTATTTCAGATCTAACAATGGTATTTCAACCTTACAATTGTATTTCAGATCTAACAATTGTATTTCAGAAAATATGGATTGTATTTCAGTTTAATCAGTTGTATTTCAGATTTAAAAATTGTGTTTCAGAAATTATCAATTGTTTTCCTGAAATGATCAATTGTATTTCTGAAACACAATTGCTACCTAAAGTATAAACATCCTGCAAATGTCATATTTTTTGCATCTCTTTAACCTTTAAAAGGCGAAAACAAACTATAAATAAAATGTGGCTTATCAAGTTTTACAATAAGCTGTTCAATTGCTAACTTCTGAAATATAATTGGAAATTGTGTATTATAAATTTTAAGCTTGTTAATTGAATAATATGCGTGTTTAAAGTACCAAAAATTCATTTCTATACAAAGTATGTGTCTCCACCTTCTTTTTTTTTAATACATATTTTACTTTTTTTTTTGGCAGTATTTTTTATTCTTGTATGCAGATGTCTTTCTCTATGGTTAATAAGTTTTTATATCACTTTTAATATTGTTCTACTTTTTATGTTCGTAAGGTTTCTTGCTGTGTTGGCCTACAACCAGTAAAGTAGCAAGTATCATTATTATTGTGAATAAAGACACTATGAAAAATGTTTGTAAATTCACTACTTTAAAATATGTAATTTTGTGTGTAATATAACACACAATGCGCAAATTTAGGCACCAAATGTGTAAAATTATTGTATACACATTTTTGTTACAAAAATACTCAACAATGTATTAGTAAGGACCAGATGAAAAAAATTTTCGATATATATAAACATGTATAATTATGTATACATAATCATATATATATATATAATCATATCACATCATATCTTAGTTTATCCGAAAAATACCATACATAACCTTATCTCATATTATCCCATGGGATTTAATCTGATATAATTTGATCCGCAAAATTGGTATATTCCGACGTTGTCATGACACGAGAGTAGACGTGTTTTATTTGCTGTCCACAAAAATTTTATTTAATTTGCAAAAATCTTATATTGCAATGTGCAAAAGTGTTTAAAAACTACATTAATACTCAAAAGTGACTTGGAGAAATGTTAAAAACATCAAATTTGCATTAAAATAAAAGTTAAAAAAAAAACAAGAAAAAAAAAAAGCAAAAATTAAATTATTTTTACGAAACATAAGAAAAAAAGCAGCTTAAAAAAGGATGAGTTTACATAAAGAAAGAACATATATTCATGTGAAATAAAAGTAAACTGAAAAATACTGGTTTATTAAAAGAGAATACAACAATAAACATATGCAGTTTATAAAATAGTTTTTCATGTGAAATAAAAGTAAACTGCAAAAATACCGGTTTTTCGTTGGTTTATAAAAAAAAAAAAAATCTTCTTACATATTTTTTTCCCGCGGATATTAGAATTTTGCAATAACAAAAAAAAAAAAAATTAAACTTCAAACAGAAAACAGAAAACAAAAATAAAAATAAAAAAAAAAAAGCAATTTTCTAACTCATAAACTCGAAACAAACATTAAAAGTGAAAAATAAAAAACTTAAATGTCGTCCCAATGTAAAGTTGTTCAACTAATTGCTCCAGCAGAGCGAAAATTTCTTGTGGACTTTGTAAACAACATTTTCATCCAAAATGCGCTGTACTGGAGAACCCAAATTTAAACTCCGAGATGTTGGAAATAATCAAGAAAAGTGATGGTGGTCTATTATTTATGTGCAAAACATGTTCTTTAACACCTCCGTCTTTGACATGTTCTTTAACAACCTTCGTCTTTGACTGCACAACTACCAAATAATGAAACGAACTCCGATTCTACGTCAAAGCTGGTGGATCTAGAGAACGGCATTAAATCATTAACCAAGATGGTTTCAGAAGACGTAATATCTCAGTTAAACTTTATTAAATCCGAGCTGGAAAAATCGCTGTCAAAATCAAAGGCAACTGAAGAAATGGTTTCATTCAAAAATACATAACCTAGAAATTGAAAACAACTCATTGAGAAGGCAATTAAACAGAGGAGACATTGTTATTAATGGCTTGTCTAAGGAGTTGACTAAAGACGAGTTATATGCCAAAGTTTTTAAAATGGGAGATGTATTTGATGTTAATATACAGCACAGTGATATCAACGTGTGTACCTATATCCAAGGGAAAAATCAGATTTTAGTTAAGTTCAACAGTATTTACAAGAGAGACTTGCTTGTACAGAAATATTTTGAAAGCGTTCTCTATATCGCAGTGAACTTGATTTAGATGATAATCAACCGAACGCTACAGAAACAAATGTTGAACAAAATTCAGAAGAAAATAATCCACAGTTTTTGAAAAAGCCAAGTGAAATAAGGGTTTATATTAATGAACACCTTACTCCGATTGCCGCTAAGTTAAATTACATGTGTCGCAAAATGCTGAAAGAAAGAAAAATTAAAAATTTAAGCTATATAATAGAGACGTCCCTGAAGTAAAAGTTACACTGAACGATGGTGGTGAAAAAAGTTTCATCTTAGAAAAACTTCATGAGCTCTTTAAGGCAGTCTTATCACAAAATGCACAAGATGATGCCACAAACAACATTGAATAACAATATATAAATTTATTTTTATTTTATTAAACTTGCATTTGGTTTTTTTAAACACAAGAAAAAAAAAAAAAAAAAATAATAAAAAAATAAAAAAATATACACTATTATTCTAAATTTATTCTTATATTCATTAGAGAAGGTTAAAAAGAAAAAGATTAAACAAAACGAAATAAAATTTATAAAAATTATATGAATTCTTGTAATAACTTAAACATGTAAAAACAAAATGTTAAATTTTAAAATGTCATAACAAAGCAAAAAAAAAAAACAAAGGAATATTAAACAACAATGAACAAAATGAAAAAAACATGAATGACTTTTGTAATGATAGAAGCATGCAAAAACAAAATTTTTAAATGTAATGTAAAAATGTTAAAACAAAGCAAGAAAAATAGAAAATAACTTATGTTAGATCACGGTTGACATATATGTATGATGTTTAATAAGATAAATTAACAGATTGGACACTTCAAATTTGTAACAAGTCTTGGAGTTTATTTTACATTTTTATTTTGTCACTTTTATTTTAGTATGAGAAAACAAAAAGCACTGTGTCAATTTGGATTGTTGATACAGATAGGGCTGGTTGTGTGTGGGGATTTAATCGGTGATTAATGGTAATTTCTGTTAACAAAACCCAAATTCATATATACACAACTAAGAATGATTGCCATTAATTATTGATTGGATTATGACATTTTATCAGTCTACAAAGTATAATGCGAATTAATTTACTCTTTAAGAGTTAACAATTTTTGTAAATATTTACAATTTTTTTTATATTTTGTATTTTACTGAAAATAATTTCTAATTAGGTATATTTGTATTTATTTCTTTTTTTCTTACTCAACGCATTATTGTAATGATATGTATATGCTTTTGCTTTATATAAATTTTTGTGGATAGCAATTCGAGGAGCGTAGAATATAGCTATCGATGATGCTTATATTTTAAATTTTAGTTTAAGGTTTAGTCTTAATATATTTTTGGGTAAAAATTTTCTCTATACAAACACAACGAAGCCTAACATATAGCAATGATTGACAATTTGGGGCCCGGTGATTAGTAGCAATAGAATGTTTAATTCTGTTTTAAACGGATCGGGTTTAAAGGTAGCACATTAAATGCTCAAAGTCTTGTACCAAGGCAAAGATCAACTAAGTTTGATGAAGTAAATAATTTATTTGAAAACAGTATTATAGATGTAATTGGAGTCTCTGAAACATGGTATACGAAAAATGTTACAGACAGGGCAGTTAGTATTCCTGGTTATAATATTCATAGAAACGATCGTGAAATAAGAAAGGGGGGTGGTGTATGTTTATACGTATCTCAAAATTCAAATCTCGTGTAGTTTATAAAGAAAATGGTAGAGCGTGAATTTGAAAGCCTCTTTATAGAAGTTTTGGCTTGGATATGGTCAGCCTATTTTAAATTGGTGTTGTCTATTTACCGCATCGAAATTTTAATGTTTGTGAAAATAAAATTTGTGATATAACCTCGCAGTACAGCAAAGTAGTTGTAATGGGAGACTTTAATGTCGATATATTTTCCTAGGGCAGAAGAAGTTCATAAACCTTTGTAACCTATCTTCTCTTTCAGTGGTTCACAACTCCCAACCACTCATTACTGTGATGATAGACGTAGTACGTCGCTTATTGATTATTTTTTTGTATCTAATATTGAAGATGTGAGTCACAAGGGGCAATTTCAGCTGCCTGCTTTGAATTCTAATCATGCTTTAATATGTATTTCTTTAGATCTAGAAACTAGGGCAGAAAGCGAAAATATTTTCTACAGAGATTATAAAATCCTTTAATCTTAATCAATGTGTTTCAGTAATAAGATCTCTTGATTTTCGTCTATATATGAAAGTCACATGCCCGATATACAATATCATTTTTTAATGCCATGATCTATAATTTGTTTGATAATCAAGTCCCCTTACGACAATTTAAAAAGAAAAATTCTTTTAACTGGATGAATCATCCTGAAATTAAAGTTGCTAGGGAAATAGAGATTTGGCTTCCGAACCATGCGTGAGAATAGATCAGAAGACACTGTAAGAGTTTACTGCAAGTTAAGAAATAAAGCAAAATCTATCATTCGGAAAATAATGAAGAAGATCTTATATAAATTTTTTTTCGAACTGTAATCAACAACAAATATGGAAAAGATTGCGATCAGTTGGAGCCTTGGGGGACAATCCAGTTAATTCAGTACTTGATCCGAATGCTTTTAATGAATATGCTAGAATGCCACCAATATTGGGTTCTGCTATATCATTTGATGATAATGTACGTGATAATTCCGGCTTTTCTTTAGAAATGTAAATGAAATCGAAGTGTTAAATGCAGTATCAAGGCTTAAATCAGATGGCTGTGGGTGCGGATATGATACCTTTAAAATTCCTAAAACTAATTCTCCCTGAAATAGTATCGCACTTAACGTATATTATTAACTCGTGTATAACAAGATCTTATTTCCCTTTGGACTGGAAAGTTGGTAGAATTGTTCCAATACCTAAGGTTAAAACCCAAGTTCGGAAGAGGACTTTCGTCCTATTACAATTTTGTCTTGCGGCTCAAGATATTTGAGATTTTATTGAAAGATCAGATGCAGTCGTTTTTAGATGAATCTAGTGTTATCAGTCCATATCAATCGGGTTCCGAAAAGGCTTTAATACGTCAACCTTGATGTTAGATATTGTTGAGTCCATTCGATCGCAATTAGATAGGCATATGGTAAGTGTGTTAGTGTTTTTAGATTTCCGAAAAGCCTTTGACTCCTTGTGTCATGAACTATTAGCTAGGAATTGATTGATCAATTTAATTTTGGTATGTCAGCTAGTAAGCTTTTATATTCATTTCTAAAAAATCGATCGCAATATGTTAAAATGGGAAATCAATGCTCTGATCTTATTAGTGTTTACAGAGGTGTACCTCAGGGGTCCATTTTGGGGCCAATGCTTTTCTTGTTATATATTAATGATATATTTACTATTTTTCTATTTTAAAGTGTTATACCTACGCGGATGACATTCAGTTATTAGGAAGCTCTCAATCTCATAATTTAGTAGCGTTTGAGAGGAATATTAATACTGATTTAAATAAAGTTTTTAACTGGTCTCGCGAAAATTTCTTGGACCTTAATCCCGCAAAATGTAAAGTTATGTTCTTTTCGGGACACATATTTTGTCAACTTAATATTTCTTAAATGGGGAGCGTATTGAGTCGGTTAATAATTATAAAACGCTTGGCTTCTATATTGATAATAAATTAGATTTCTCCCGGCATATTAACTCCGTTATATCCAAGGTGTCTTGGACATTACGAAGGTTATATAATATGAGTTGCTATTTGCCACCTATGGTAAAGCGGCGAGTAGGAGTAGCTCTTTGTCTTCCCTTGTTTTTATATGGTTTAGAAATGTATAGCTGTACTTCTAGGGATAATATAGCGAGACTTCAAGTATGTTTTAACAGAGTAGTTAGATACATTTTTGGGCTTAAAATACGAGATCATGTATCGGCTTTTAGAATGCAACTATTGGGATATGACTTTGATGATTACATAAGCTCTCGTCAGATCATTTTATTTTTTAAATTATTAAGTACAATTGCCCTTCATACTTAGCTGACAAATTTGTCTTCGGAGTTTCCACAAGGTCAAGTTCGATCGTTTATCCAATGCATTCAACTCTCACTATGGATAGGTCATTTGTGGTGAAAGTGGTGAGATTATGGAATGAGGTAATTCCGTATGAAGCGAGAAGATTTTCGCAAACTGTAACGCAATTCGAGAATACGTTTAAGATAAATATTTGAATAAATCTTGTCGCTAGTATTAAGTCTTTATGTTTTCAGTAAAAAGTTTTGTTTATTTTATTTATTATATTGAAAACTGATCCTTAAACTTGAATTTGGTATTCATGTTGCTGGTCATCGTTTTTGCTGTCTAGTTGTGTTTGTATAGAGATAAATGGGGGAAATAAATAATAATGAATTGTTACATATTAAGTTCTTATAATTATGTACATATATACAAATTTATCAAAATATGTATCTTAAAATATCTTTGTCAAATTTTGAAATTAATCTGCAGCTATTTGGCCTTCTAGGCTTACAGCTTGCATGGAAATAAATAAAAATAAAAAAAAATAAATAAATATCTAATTTGATCAATTTATAATTATGAGGGTGTATTCAAAATTCAGAAATTGAAAAGTCATTTACTTAAGCAGGAGTACAACCTACACTAGATCATTTTAAAAGTATATTTTTGCTATCAGACTGTGTTAATAAAAAACTCTTTTGAAGACTTTAGACGATCAGCGAATGTGTCACTGTATCGACTGACTTGAAGTATGTTAAAATTATAAAATATTTACTTTACCACAGTGTTCTAAATGTTTTAAAATTTCCACGAATTCATTTATTAAGATGCATACTTGGGCCATGCACATCGTTCTTGTAAGCGCTTGAAGTCTCTCAGGATTACCACCTTTTGATCACAAATCAATCGATCGGATGAAAATGTTCATCTTAAACACGTAGAGGCCAAGTCAGTGTCTGCTCACAATCAGTCTCAACAATTAAGTCTGGCAGAATATATTTTTATACAAGAGAGTTAATTTCACCGATTTCATTTGTCATAATATTTTTACAACCTGGCATCACCAGCATCACCAGCATTACTGCTGTCATGATATCAATAAACGACAAAGTTAGAAGAATTAAGGTCTGCAAATGGTCCGTACACTTTGGGCACTTTTGCTTTAGAAATATAGTTGTTTGGGTTGTAATACAGTTTCTTTATTTTTAATGTAAATGTCAGTCATTTTTAGAACAAATTAAATTGTTTACTACCCTTCTAGTTCATTTAAAAATCAAACCACATCAAATGACTGTTTTATGATTTTACAAAATAATAATTTTAAAAAATAAAAGTTTGTTTATTTTTTACTACAATTATTAGTCATTTTTACTACAATTGTTAGTAATTTTTTGAACATTAAAAACAAATGACAATGTTTGTTGAATTTACTGAAATGAAAGTCGTAATTTCTTTAAGTGAAATTTCATTTGTGTTTAACTACATTTGAAGTGGTCTTTACCTACATAGACTGGAACACGTAAATGTATATACGACAACAATAGCGGACAATCAATGGAACCTGAAATAAGTCCATGAATAAATAAAAGCGATGAGTTCATTCCACGCGATTCTAATGTTTTAAGGTGTATTAAATTGCATCGATTTTCATAGGATGGCACTGGGTCATGATAATTTATATTTTGCAATGCAATTTGATTAATTTTACCTGTAGCTTTTCCAGGCGATTTATTTAAACTGCAGCATAAGGGTTACATATAAAAGATGCATATTCTAGTTTCGGACGGACAAACATTGTGTACAGTAGTTTTCTAGTGTATGCATCACTAAAATCTGCAGAATTTCTTCGGATAAATGCTAAGACAGAATATGCCTTAGGTATTATGAAATTCAAATGGTTAATGAAACAGAGATCTGAGTCGAAAATTACTCCCAAATCATTGATTTCATTAACTGTTTTAAGTGCAAAATCTTGAATTTTATACGATGATAAAAGGGGAACAACATCTATAATAACTCATATGATAACACTTATCATATTAAAAGTATTAAACCTTTTCCCATGTCCAACATACAACTTTATCAATATCATGTTGCAAACCACGAACATCATTTATGCTCGAGATTCTATTGTAGACCTTGAGGTCGTCAGCATATAACAAAAATTCGCTGTGAGAAAAACAAAATTGAATATCATTTATAAAGAGTTTAAAAAGCAACGGTCCTGAAACGCTTCCCTGCGGAACTTCAGAGATAGTAATATATGAATAAATGTGATATTTTCTATTTTTACAATACATACTCTGTTAGTTAAGTATGATTTTAGCCAGTTTAATAAACTTCATGTGATACACGGTCAGAAGCTTTCTTCAAGTCTGTATATATAACATCAACTTGAAATCCTCACTCTACAATTCTTTGTAAATACGGCAAGATTTGTCGTCGTAGATCTTCCCGAGACAAAACCATACTGTGAAGGATTTATGTAGCGCTTAACTAAAAATGATATTTTCTCACAAATAATATGCTCAAATATCTTTGATATAGTCGATAATTTGCATATTGGCCTATAATTCTCAACTTTACTTTTCACTCCATCCTTTAAGATTGGTTCAACCCAACTAGTTTTCCTTTTTCAATTTATAACGAGCTTTCAACCTCCGTATATTTACAAAAATAAAGCAAATCAAACATATTAGCTTTGTTGATACTAGTATTTCGATCTGGCTAAAGATCTCATCAGAACCCGAAGTTTTAGAAAAGTTAGAGCCCTCCATAAAAGGCAGAACTTTAACAAAAAACCTATTAATAATCAATTTTGCTCCATTCTTGTCTTCTTAGTAATCAAGCACGTGGTTATGTCTTTTCCTAACAAGCATCATGACGCTACTAAACTTTGAAGACAAAAATGTTCTATTTATATAAAAATTTTTAGTTTGTACTCTGGCTCAGTAATATTTTTTACAGTTATATTAGTTTTTTGTTTTTATACACATCGAGATTATTTTATGTTATTTTCAATTTATAACGAGCTTTCAACCTCCGTATATTTACAAAATAAAACAAATAAAACATATTAGCTAGGTTGATACTAGTATTTCGATCTGGCTAAAGATCTCATCAGAACCCGAAGTTTTAGAAAAGTTAGAGCCTCCATAAAGGCAGAACTTTAACAAAAACCTATTAAAATCAATTTTGCTCCATTCTTGTCTTCTTAGTAATCAAGCACGTGGTTATGTCTTTTCCTAACAGCATCATGACGCTACTAAACTTTGAAGACCAAAAATGTTCTATTTATATAAAAATTTTTAGTTTGTACTCTGGCTCAAGTAATGTTTTTTACAGTTATATTAGTTTTTTGTTTTTATACACATCGAGATTATTTTTATGTATTTTCAATTTATAACGAGCTTTCAACCTCCGATATTTACAAATAAAGCAAATCAAACATATTAGCTAGGTTGATACTAGTATTTCGATCTGGCTAAAGATCTCATCAGAACCCGAAGTTTTAGAAAAGTTGAGCCTCCATAAAGGAATAAAATTATCGATTTTCAAAGGCTCATTAAATATTAGAACAAGTGGAATACACATTGCCTTAGCACACTCTTAATAAAGAATTTAAGATAAAATTCGGCATATTTACTATATAGAGACACATTTGCAAGCGAGAGAAACTGCTGGATTAGATCAAAATCCATCTATAAATAGCACAAATTATTCAAAAAGGTCCCATGTGGTGTTTATATTCTAGAGATAGAGGTTATCTCAGGTATAAATGCCTAAGACTTCATATCTTGAAACCGTTTTATATCGCATGTTGATATTTATATTGTGCGTGCAATTAAAATTTGTAAATTATATGTTTTTGATACGACATATTATCAAATTAAATCTTGGAAGTTTTATGTCTGAAATCTCCAGAATTAGGTATAAAAGTTTCCACAATATATTTTGTTTGTACTTTCTACTTGTGGTAGAAAATGGTCATAAACATAAACACAAAATACTTAAGATTCGCCACCTAATTACGAAAGTAGTAGTAGCCTCAAGAATTTTAATTTTTTTTGTTTTATGTATCGAGACCCCAACTCGAAAAGTTTGCATGCTATTTTTTACCCTTTTTACCCTTTTCTTAGTTTTTGTTTTGGTTATTATGAGCTTTCAACCTCCGTATATTTACAAACACATTAGCCAGGTTGATGACTAGTATTTTCGATCGGCTAAAGATCTCATCAGAACCTTTTGTTTTAGAAAAGCTAGAGCCTCCATAAAAGGCAGAGCTTTAACAAAAAAAACCTTTTAATCATAAATTTTGCTCTTTTAGTTGTCAAACACGTGGCTAGGGTGTTTTCCTAATATAACGTTACTAGACTTTGAAGACCAAAATGTTCTATTAAAAAAAAAAAATTAGTTTTGACTTGGGCTTAAGTAAAATTTTTTACCGTTTTATTAGTTTTTTTTTTTTTATATAGATCGAGATTATTTTTATGTTATTTTCAATTATAACCAGCTTTCAACCTCAGTATATTTACAAAATAAAGGCAAATCAAGCATATTAGCTAGGTTGACACTAGTATTTCGATCTGGTTAAAGACCTTATTAGAACCTGAAGTTTTAAAAGCTAGAGCCTCCATCGAAGAATATCGATATTGACAAAAGTGGTATATTTTGCTGTAATTTTTAATTAAATTCTTTCAAGTGATATGATCAGATATAACCTTATACAATTATATCCACAATTTGAGTGTATCTAAATATATCAAAGTTCAAATATATTTATATATACCTTCAGATATAATTATATATCATTTAAGATATGTTTATATTAAATATATATAAGGTAATATATATTATTATATATATATATATATTTACATATGGGCTCAGATATAATTGTATAGACTCAAATTTATTATATAATTATATATGGTCATATACACAATCTATCCCTTTCTACAAGGAACGTTCAAAATATCATATTATAGGCAAAATATTTCGATCTGATGCAATTAAAAACAGAATGTTTGCTTGACAAAAATACATTATGTACATGTTTTACCATTTAAAAACAAATTTTGTTTATTACAATTAGGACTTTTAGATAATATTGCTTTTTTATTAAAAAACGTTTTATTAAAAAGTTTATTTCAAAAAAAAAAAAATAACAAAACCTTGGAGTAATTTTACAGACATTATAGTAAGTAAAAATTACCTACTATAAAGAGGGTAAATTTCAAACAAAAATTTATTAGAGTGTACCCCCAAAAATTTACAAAATTGTAAACAAGATATTTCTATTTTTATACATAAAGTTAGTAGTTTGTCATGCTTTAGTTGTTATAATTACATAGTTTAAGCTTTATATTTCAAGTACTTGAAATTTTATTATAATTACAGTAAGAATTTCAGGTTTATGGTTTTAATAAAAGATATTATTAAAAAAAACTTTCATTTTTCTTTAACCTTATGATTTCTGATTAAAATTTTGATATATATATAGAATGTTTGTTTATGTATACAGAAAAAAGTTTGTTACTTAAGTCTTTTGTTTTAGGTGAGTATTACATTTAAAAATAGATCTCTTATTTAACAGGAATATTAAAATAGTTTGTGATGAACAAATTTTAAGTTAAAATTTGGTAAATATAAAACTATTTTTTAGAATTTATTGAGATTCTAATATATATTTAGCACGGCTTTAAACTTATATTCATTAGAGCACTTAAATGCATTAAAATTTACTTATTTTATTGATATGATTTTATAAAATCTATATTTAAAAACGAGTTAATAGTATATCCGTACATTTTTTTTTACCACAAGATGTGGTTGAGCATATAACAGAGTAAATATATGAGCCACTTCAAAATTTTCGACTCCTGTTGAAACTAATTTAGGTGCCTCTTATTTCTCAAGGTTTTTTGAATGTATAGAAACGATGGAGAGAGTTAGGTACACTTAAAAACTAGGATTAAAATTTTCTCATTGAAAAGTCTTCACTTAAAGAATTGAGGGCCATTTAAATGTCAAAAAATAAAAAAAAAATTCCCTGCGGGAAATTGACCAGTCACTGGTATGGTCACGTGACTAGAACTTTGTGTGTATGAACCTGTCCTAGTTTCGGTTCTAGAAGGTGGTATTGCTAACTTTGGAGCGCCTTGTGACGTGGCGAATAACTTGACGAAGGTAACCTATCAGGTAGGTAGGAAGTGTTAAATCAGGTAGGTAGTGTTAAATCAGGATCATTTTAGAATTCATGTGATATGCAGCAGGACCAGTGGGGTAATATTTATCTCCTGACTGGCGTAGGTATTGTATCGCAGAACTGGAAAAAAATTATGTAAAACTAGTCCTATATTTAATCGAATGTATTCTGTTACAGGGGTAGTTTGAGTGGAATAATTTTGTGACATACGCAGGCACATATCCAGGATTATGTTTTCCGGCACATCAATATCAACAAAAACAAAGAAAAAAAAATTTTATGAAATTTAACTTTTCCAATATATAAAATAAAACGTTTTTCTTTGGGTTGTAATTGTTGTTGTTGGGCCGGTAAACACATAGTTCGGGCTACGTGCCTGTACGCATACACTGATGTAAGACGTACATGTCGCCGGGCATGCAAAAAGCATTATCAAGTAACATGTCACTTTTTATTCAGTGTGTCATATTATGTACGGGTTACTCGAAGTTTGGTGAAAAAAAATCCCCGCAATAAAATGCCAACGATAACAACTAAAAAGCATATTTTTTCATTATTTGAACAGTAAATTTAACAAAAAAATAACCAAAAAAAAACTTTGCCATATTTTTGTACTTCAAGTATGCTTAAAATAGCTCTAGAGGGCGCTACGTATCATGGATCATAAAAGTAATACAATTTTTGAAATCTTGAGGAAATTT
>CM037851.1:65207622-65359768 GCA_021234595.1 Delia radicum | reverse complement strand
TGTTGTGTCTCTTCAAAATATTTATTTTTTTAAATTGTACAAAATTTAAATGTTCACGCATTCTCACTTCCAAACGGTGCACTACACACACAAATTAAGTAAAATAGTTTTCTTTCGAAAAAGCTTAATTTCTTATTAAATGAAACGTATTTGGTGCATTTGTGGTCAATTGCAAATACTCCGCCGGTTAGAGGGTTAAAACCGGCATAATGCTAAAGAAAAATTCTTTAGTTGTATAACAAAAATTAAAATAGTGTTAAAAATTTATTTTGTTACACCTTTCAAAATAATTACACAGCATAATAGTGTTGAACTATCTTTGCACCTAGTGCCGATATGCTCCTTATTCCTGATTTATCTTTAATACAGCTAAAAAAAATCTGTATAATCGAAGTCTCTTACTGTTTTTTTAATTTCTTAGCAATTAATAGACAAATTTGACTTGCATCAATTTCACAGATTTTAAACTGACAAGTGTCATGAAGTTGGCAGACAATAGTTTCTACTCGTTTTTTACATCGTTGAAAAATGTTGACCAATTTCCAAATTTCCATGTTTCTGGATTCTTTCAGTTAGAACAACGAAAAACGTTTAAATTTTTTTTAATATTTTGACTTAACTATTAGAATAGTTTTTGCCTTCTCCCACAAATTTTTATCTATATTTACATTCGAGTGTATTATTCTTAAAAAAATTTATGATATTTTCATTGGAAACTCATAATTCTGATGATGAATACAAAAACCATCTTTCTCGATAGACATTTTTCATCTAAATATAAAAACAAGTTTAACATACCAAATTTTTATGACTTCACTGGCTGCTGCTGCTTCTGCTGTGTGTTAGATGTCATAAAATCATTGTTATAAGATGATTTATGACTACTAGAAGGTTTGAAAATAAGGCAAAGGTACATACCTATAGAAACATATACTAAAATTTAGTACAGCTAATTTATAATATAAGTTCAAAGACACTTTTTTTTTTCAAAACACTCATACACTTCAAATAAATCTGTGTGTAATAAAGGGGGAAATTATTTGAGGGGAACAATTAATTTGGAATAAATGGTATTTAAAATTTAAGAAAACTGTGGATATAAATTACAAAATTTTATAAGAAGACTTAATTTAAAATAGTTTTTGGAGAAAATTGTTTCAAAAAGTACACCCAGAAAACAGTCTCAGTTTTGGCCACCGATTTTGTTGCCAATCGAGTTCTGGCGGTTACGACAACTATCTTCTTATTAACTATTAACTATTACTTTTAATTTTCTTTAAATTATTGGCTGTTTGAACATTTTAGTATTTTATTTTAATTTAAAAAAAAAAAATTTTGGGGTTTGTCTTCTCCGCGATTTGAACTCGGAATTTCAGAGTAATTGGCTGCCGCTCTACATATTATTACACCACAACACTTATAAATGTTGAGTGCTAAGTTTGAATTTAGATATTTTGTTAGGAACATAGAAACATAGTCTAAAATTCGTTTACCAATACCAATCATTAGTTGCGTCTACAATCAATGCAATCCACAATTCGGTTGGTTCTTCCAAAACCCTAATTTAAGTATATTTATTTTTTTCTTGCAGTTACCACTTTTGATTATATACAATTTCTTACTAAATTTGATAGCTGCTACCATTTTTTTTTAAGCATTTTCACTAAATAAATGTTTGCGTCTACCGTACACAATTACTAACCGAATTTTATTTAAAAAGTTGATTGGAAATATCAATATTTGTAAAGGGTGTCCCAAGAAGAACGTAATTTTTAAATCTGGCAACATTCGAAGTGTCATTGTTTGACATTTGAACAATTGTTATTGTTTGCTAGTAGAAGGTACGAGGTTAGTAAAAATGGAGCGCTACACGAATGAACAACGCATTCTCATTGTGAAATTGTTTTACCAAAATGGTGAAAGTTTTGCGGCTACAGTTCGCAAATTGCAATCAATTTGGGGTCACAATAATGCTCCTAAAGAGTCAACTGTAAAGAGATTAATGGATAAATTTGCCGAAACTGGGTCTGTTAGTGATGTAAAGACAACAACGAGCCATCGACCAGGTCGATCGACCGAAAATGTCGCAGCTGTACGACCGAAAATGTCGCAGCTCAAAATACATCCACCTCAATTCGACACCGAGCTCAGCAAATTGGTGTCTCCAAATCCACTTTGCAGCGAATTTTGACGAAAGATTTGCATCTTCATGCATACAAAGTTCAATTGACTCAGGAACTGAAGCCAGCTGACCATGGACAGCGAAGGGAGTTCGTTAATTGGGTATTGGAGAGACAACATGAAAATGCTGATTTTGCCGATAAAATCATCTTCAGTGACAAGGCCCATTTTCATCTTGATGGCTTCGTCAATAGGCATAATTGTCGCATTTGGGGTGAGGAAAATCCTCGAGTGATTCACGAGAAGCAAATGCATCCTCAACGTGTCACTGTGTGGTGTGGTTTTTGGGCTGGAGGAATCATTGGACCTTTTTTTATGAAAATGAGGCAGGTCAAGCGCAAACAGTCAATGGTGTTCGGTATCGTGAAATGATAACCAGTTTTTTCTTGCCTAGAATTGAAGAAATGAATGTGGAGGGCATGTGGTTCCAACAAGACGGCGCCACATGTCATACAGCCAGAGAAACAATTCAATTGCTGCATCAGTCATTTCCCGGTCGTGTTATTTCGCGTTTTGGAGATCAGAATTGGCCGCCTAGATCGTGCGATTTAACACCATTAGATTTTTTTCTTTTGGTTTTTTGAAGTCAATGGTTTACGCGAATAAGCCGACGACGACTCAAGCCTTAAAAGAGGAAATTGGACGCTGCATTAATGAAATACCGCAGCATTCATGCAAAACGGTCATTGAAAATTTCATTAAAAGATCGCGTGCATGCCAGCAAAGCCGCGGCGGCCATCTGCACGATATATTGTTCCATACATAACCTCATTCTGTCTACTTTACGATATAATAAAGTTTCCCGATTTTTTTTTTAAATATCTGTGTTTTATTTAAAATTTAAAAATTGCGCTCTTCTTGGGACGCCCTTTATAATAGTATTGTTTTTTAGTTTCAATAATTGTATAATAGGATGGTTTTTTAGTTTCTGTTTCCTCTTTTTAATTGCCAGTACAGTATTTTTACTTTATTAATCGGTTATAGTTAATTCCTATTGCAATAACGTCCTATCTAATACATTTTAACGGCTTTAACCGAATTCCAGCCAAATTTTTTTCTGTGTGTAGGCAAGAACCATGCCAGCAAAAAATATTTTCGATTTGGTAAGCAGTAACTTCTTTTCAGTGCTTCCAAAGAAGCGCTTCGCCGTCATACATGAAGCAATTCTGGAAGGCATTATATTTTGCCTCCCTGAAGGCATTCCTTTGAAGCAGTAAGGAAGGCATGAAAAGAAGCAGTGAAGAAGGCATGCAATGAACCAGTTAAGAAGGTCTTCTATGAAGCACTTCTGGAAGGCATTATATTGTGCTTCCCTGAAGGCATTCTTTTGAAGCAGTAAAGAAGGCATGAAAATAAGCAGTGAAGAAGGCATGCAATGAAGCAGTAATGTAGGCCTTCTATGAAGCAATTATATTGTGCTTCCCTGAAGGAAGAATCGCTTCTCGAAGCTTTTCTGGAAGCGCTTCGGGAAGCTCTTCTGGAAGCTCTTACGGAAGCGCTTCTATCATGTGCTTCTTAGATCACGTGATAGAAGCGCTTCTCACCTGCTCTTAAAAGTGACCTACCAAGTGGGACATTGCGAACAAAAATCATGCCTTCTGAAAGGCCTTCAGCAAGCGCTTCGGGTTCAAAGAAGGCCTTCCACAAGCGCTTCTTGGAAGCACTATTTTTTGCTGGGATACTTGGGCTTTTAGCATTGAGGCACTGCTTTTTTTTATATAAATGCCAAAGCATTGGCATTAGCATTTATATGGAAAAATCAATGGCTCAATGCTTTTGCCCAATGTATGTCAAGAACAAAAAATGATCATTGAGTTTGTGATTTATTGTCCTCTGACGATTTAGTAAGGCAAGAATGAAATCCCGATAGATACCGAATACAACGAATTAATTTTTCACAATTTGTTTATTCAATTCATGTTTATTCCAATAAAAATATATTTTAAATTTTCTAACGGGCATTTTTTGAATTTCTTTAAATATGAAAAAATTTTGGTTAAACATTTTTTTTTAATCCCTACTGGAAATTTTAAGTGGACTCTTTTGTTTGAGAAATAAGTACCACCCTTTTGAAACATAGATACACTCTGATCATAGGTGAGGGTAATAAAAATATTTATAAGAAACAAAAATGTAACCGTACCAAGCAAAATAAGGCGTGTTTGTGTGTTGTCAAATTGTCGTCAACATAAACATAAAAATTATACTGGCATGTAAATTGTTTACTTTGTTTTTGTTCTTTATGTTATAACAAATATTTATTGTTGTTGCACTTCTAAAGGATAAAAATAAAGTCATTGTATTAGTATTGAAGACATAACTGTAAAATTATGTTAGACATAATTTAAAGTATTTCTGAATGTTTTATGTTTAAGAAGTATTTTTTTTTTTTTTTTTTGAGATATTTTATGTCATTACGCAAATGTAATTCCGTGTCATTTACAATTGTGGACGACAGTCATTGAATGTCAGAAAAAAGGGTTTTATGGTTTGTTAAGCTTCTAAAGAAATTAGTTTAAATATGTTTTGTGTTTCTTTTGCCAGGTCTTTCCATAATCCTTTAGTTGTCGTTGGTAAATTTAATAAGAATTTCATAATGTGTTGCATGGTCTAGTTTTGTTTGTTATGGTTTAATGTATTACAAATATTTTATATTAGATGCGCTAAAAAAAATATTTTAAATATCTTTGTATATTAGACCACCTCAATTCGCACAGTCACAGGAAAAATAATATATAAAATATATTATATAGTACTATTCAGCGGCGTACCCAGGATTTTGTTTCGGGGGGGGGGGGGGCCCAATTTTTGTTTTTTAAATTTTTTTTTGTTTGAAAGCATATAATTTTGATTTAAATTTATTGATCAAAAAAAAAAACTTATATTTTTTTTTATTAAAACAAAAAGTTCAGCTTCGGCTTCGGCCGAAGTTCGGCTGCGGCCGAAAAAAATGAGTTCGGTCGGACACTAATATTTTGTATCTGTTAAATAAGTTTTGGATGGGAAAGTTACCATTGACCCAGTTATGATAGAAATTTTGAAGCAAAAATGTTTTGACATGTCTTTGTTTTTTTAGTTTTTTTATATCTACACACAAGTTTTTTTTTGAAATATTTAACAAATTTATGTATCAATTAAATAATTTTATTTTGATTTTTAAAGTGAGCTATCATATTAATTAAGATCCTTATATACTATTAACAAAGCTCTTAAAATTTAATTCAACGATTTTTTTTCATAAAAGTGTCAATGTCAGGTTCAACCTTTTCTCCAGGGACCGTAAAAATTATTCCTTTTTTCATAAAAGCCAGATGATAAAATTTATTTTTGATTTTTATTTTTCGAGCAAAAATAAAAGTTATTTTTTGATTTTTATTTTTTCGAGCAAAAGTTATAATTATTTTTTGATTTCTATTTTTTCGAGCAAAAGTTAAAATTACTTTTGGATTTCTATTTTTTCGAGCAAAAATAAAAGTTATTTTCTGATTTTTATTTTTTCGAGCAAAAATAAAAGTTATTTTTTGATTTTTATTTTTTTGAGCAAAAATAAAGTTATTTTTTGGTTTTTATTTTTTCGAGCAAAAATAAAAGTTATTTTTTGATTTTTATTTTTTCGAGCAAAAATAAAAGTTATTTTTTGGTTTTTATTTTTTCGAGCAAAAATAAAAGTTATTTTTTGTAGTAATTAAATGTGCTAAAGTCCCAAAACTTATTTAACAAATTGTGAAAAACAATCTGATGTAGGCGTGTCCCTATCCGGATTTCATTCCTGCCCAAGGAAATCTTCAGGGGACTTTGTTATTATAATTTCTAGAGATATTTGTTATGTTAAATCACAAACTCAATGAGAATTTCTTGTCCTCGTCTAGAAGCGAGATTCAAAATTTTAAATATCAAAGAAAAAAACAAAAACAACAACAAAATATTGTCACAATTGGCTTTGTCATCTTCCAAATATTACTCTGTTTTTTGACAGACCTAGCAATGTAGTGACGTTTATTCAAGTAAATCAACAATAGAAAATCATATGTTTTCTATTAGTGTCAGTTACATTTAAATTTGCACAAGCACCTGCATATTTGTTATTTTAAATTTATTTTCATCGGGATAAACATTAATTGCATTTATAGTAATTAAAAGTGCTAAAGTCCCAAAACTTATTTAACAAATTGTGATTTTTAATTTTTCAAGCAAAAATAAAAGGTTTTTTTTTTGGTTTTTTATTTTTTCGAGCAAGTATAAAAGTCATTTTTTGGTTTTAATTTTTTTTTTACCAAAAATAAAAGTTATTAGCTTTGTAATTATGATTTTTCAGTGATGATAGATATACAGCAAATATTTTGCAATGTTATTTTTTGTGATAACTGTATTAATATATATTATTATACATTTTTTAAGTATCTAACTACAAGACAAACATCTCTATTTGTACGAGCAGTGCGGCAATTTTTGGAGATTAAATTCGTCATTTTTAAAACAAGAATTCTTCAAAAAAATCGTCATATTAAAAATAAGTTTTACTGATTATAAAACTCGAAAATATTACAAAAGGCAACCATAAAATTTATATATTATATGTATATATTTATATATTATATATATATAATATAACTGCGTTATTTGTTATTTATTCGATATAAAATAAAAATTTATAACTTATGGAATTTCAACTCAAGAAATTGAAATAAATATCAAAAATAACTTTTATTTTTGCTCGAAAACATAAAAATCAAATAATAACTTTTGCCCGAAAAAATAAAAATCAAAAAATAACTTTTAATTTTGCCCGAAAAAATAAAACCAAAAAATTACTTTTATTTTTGCTCGAAAAATAAAAACCAAAAAATAACTTTTATTTTTGCTCGAAAAAATAAAAATCAAAATATAACTTTTATTTTTGCCCGAAAAAATAAAAATCAAACATAACTTTTATTTTTTGCTCGAAAAATAAAAATCAAAAAATAACTTTTATTTTTGTTCGAAAAGATAAAAATCAAAAAAATATTTTTTATTTTTGCTCAAAAAAATAAAAATCAAAAAAAAACTTTTATTTTTGCTAAAAAAAATAAGAATCAAAATTTTAAAAAGCAATGCATTTTATTATAGACTAGTTCATAAGGATCAAAATGGTATGCTTGAAACAGTTTTCCGACATTTACTTCTAATTGCTTTTTTTTTTTTTTTAAATTTGGAAATAACTGTTATTTTCGGTCCCTGCTTTTCTCGATACACTGATGCAAGAGCTAGAGCACCAAGTCTAGCTTGGAGGAGTAATTGCATTAGTAGTATCTATTGCAATTTTAGCAATTTTACCTTTTTATCATTTAAGAAAATTTCGAGGTATTCAATTTTATCCTATTAATCAAATTATATTTTGATTAATAGTAACAACAGTAATTTTATTAACTTGAATTGGAGCTCGACCAGTAGAAGAGCCTTATGTATTAGTAGGACAAATTTTAAACGTTATTCACCCATAGAATTCCTTAAATATGTTTTCACTCTTTTTAGGGTGGAAAAACTTCTCTCCGCGGATGCAGTTGTAACAGGAATTACTATCAGTAAATGTAAAAACATGTAAACGTTTGGAAAAAGTTCCTTGTTGCAATCTTGAATAGCATCTAGCGGATTTGATGGTCTTTATGGTAGTGTTTCCATAGATCAATTTCAGTTAATATATCATTAGTTTGAAAAATTATAGTCTCAAAAAAATATTATAAATTCATTTATTACATACTAACCAAAACAAAAATAAAATATAAAATCGAAAATATTTCGGGGGGGGCTTTGGCCCCCAGGGCCCCCCCCCTGGGTACGCCACTGGTACTATTTAAAAAAAATATTTTTTAAAATTATGAAATAGTTTTTGAAGATGTAGTTTAATTTTGTATTTTTAGAGTTCTTTGATTTTGAAACTCAATGATGTTTCCACCTTTAGTTAAGAATATCCCCTGTGAACTTTGCGTAGACAATTTTAATTTTCATTTAACATAACTTTGTGTAACATACAAACATTATTAAAATCATACAAAGTGCATAGTACAAAACAAAAGACTTAAGAAACAAACCTGAAATTAATAATAACCAATTATACCCATCACACATACTTTGGTTATATTTTTGTGCATTGGCGCCTCCAGCTCAAGTCTTTGGGGAGCGATTGAAAAAAATTTAAATTCCAGAATTGTTACTGAATACAAAATCTCATTTTCCTCAGTTTTTCCATAACACCCACTAAATAACGAAATTGCGAATTTTTGCTTTTAAAATTTAAAGAACAGATTTGAAATCTGGCGATCAACGTTCATAAGACCCAAACAAAATGTTTATGGTTAGAATTTCCTTGTTATTCAAAATAACTTACAACACAAGAATTCCGTTAAAATATCAACGATGTTTAAAATGTTGACACACAAATTTTGTGCAGTGAGTAGACGCCATTGAATACTTTTGAACTCCATGATTATCTCTATATTTTTTGAAAATGAACTCATTACATTATTCATAAAAGTGGTTCATTTGTAGGTTAACTTTATCTGAATATTAACCGACTTTCAACAAATTGGCACTTCCCTATAAAATGTGATACAATAATCTATGCTAAGTTTTGTCCAAAAATGTAAATATTCAACCAAGAAACTTATTGCAAGGAAAAAAAAAATTATCAAACTTATTAATTTCTAATTATAATTGTGAAATCAAAGTAACCACAGCATTTGGTTCACAAAAGTGCGATCACGGAAAACACTTTAGTGGAAAAACTTAAAACTTTCTGCTGAAACAGTTCTAACAAAGTATTTTCTTTATAATGATCAAGTACAAAATAGAAAAAGTTTCCCATAAATAAATATTCAAAGTTTTGGCAGGGTTTTTCAAAAAACGTTCGACATTTTAAATAATTCGAGACATTTTTCGCTTTGAAAGTTACAAATAAAAATGCATTATTATAAAGGGTATTTTTTATAGAGGTCTGGAACTTAGAAATGGAATAAAACAAAGATGAATTTTGACATGTAATTTACTTTTTCGAAAGATAATCTTCTGACATTGTAATTCAAATATGACTTCTGGCATATGACCACCACGGCTGCCTCGGACGTAGTCTAATCTGGATGTCAAATTTTCGATGACTTTTTCCAACATTTTTGGCCGTATATTGGCAATAACGCGGCGAATGGTCACTCGTTTCTAGCATATCGGTGTAGACTAGCGACTTCACATATCCCCACAGAAAATAGTCCAGCGGCGTTAAATCACACGATCTTGGAGGCCAATTCACGGATCCGAAACGTAAAACTATGCAGTTACCAAACGTTTCCTTCAATAAATCAATTGCGGCATGAGCTGTGTGACATGTTGCGCCGTCCTGTTGAAACCACAGCTCCTGCACATCATGGTTGTTTAATTGATGAACGAAAAAGTCAGTATTCATGGCTCTATAGCGGTCACCATTGACTGTAATGTTCTGACCAGCATCGTTTTTAAAGAAGTACGGACTAATGATTCCACCAGCCCTTAAAGGACACCAACCAGTCAGTTTTACGGTGTCTCAATATACACTTGAGGATTATCTTCACTCCAAATACGGCAGTTTTGTTTATTGAAGTATCCATTTAACCAAAAGTGAGTTTCATCGCTAAACAAAATTCGCTTATGAAAATCGGGATTTCGAACAGAACGATGATTTTCAAAATAAATTTGCATAATTTGGAAGCGTTGTTCAGGCGTCAGTCTATTCATGTTGAAATGCCAAACCAAACTAAACATAAATCACTTGACAGCTGACAAAATGGCTGCCAGTTAAAAAAGTGTTGCCAACTTAAAGTTATATACCTGTATAAAAAACACCCTTTACAAATGGCATTAATAAACATTTTAAACGGAGAAATGCCAAACGGATATAATAGGCTTTATAATTTTCTTAATTATAGAAAACTAATAATTGAAGAATTTATATAATTTAATTTTGAATTTTTAAATTTAACTACATACAGTAGTGGTCAAAACATTTGGAACTGAGATCTCATTTGTTGTTTTCATTGATTTATTTTCTTCGAATCACACTTAGCTACTAAAATTTATTATTTACATATTCTTCATACATTGTTTTATGTTAAACAAATAAAAAATTAATTCCGTTAAATTAAAACAACAAAAAAAATTAATAATAATAGATGTATTTAAAATGCAGGTGTTCAAAACATTTGCAACTCTTATTATTCTTACTCTTAACGAAACAATTTATACTAACAAATGCTAGGATATAACGGTAATCGCATTCCTTTTTAATATGAGATTCAGGCCGTTACATTTTTTAAACAAATTTATTATAATTATTGTTCTTTAATAGTTGTAATAAGATGTTGGAAGCATAACATCGTAAAATAATTTTTGTAAAAAAATGGCAGGAAATAAATACAATTCTGATTTTAAATCAAAAGTTTTCTATAAATTTCTATAAAGTACTCCGTTCCAAATTGGCCATACATTTTGAAAAAAAAAATTAAAATTTTGAAAAGTTGGCAATTGATGTTATTTTTATTTTAATTAGTAATAAAAGAATATCAAAAATAAATCTGCTGAATTTACAAAAGTTTAGTTATATTTGAGCTAATTGTAACGTAATTAAAGAAACAAATTATTCTACTAAAATCAGCAAAAAAAAAAAGTTAAATATTAGTAGACAAAAAAAAAATTAATAAAATGTAAAGCTTTTTTTTTAGATTTTTTTATGCGAATAAAAATTTGCGCTTCTGAAATCAGCAGTATACAATTTTTAAGCAAAAATTTTTGTTGATTTAAGCAAAATATAATGTTTTTTCATTTAACTAAATTTCAGGAAAATATAGTTGATATTGCAGATTTTGTCTGCTGCTTCTTGTCTGCTAAGGGAGGGGGGAATTTCCCTATCCACCCCCCCTTGGATCCGCGCATGTTTTTGTGTGTATGTGTATTTGCCAACAAATAATATTTTTTTTATAATAATATCAAATTATTTGCTACGCTTTAATTATTATTTGTTTCTTTGCTACAATTCGCTGCAATGAATCTGATTCTGTATAATTTTCTTCTCATTTGTAAAAAATAAAAAATTTAGAAAGAAAAGAAGGTGAGGCATGTCAACAACTACAACAAACAATTATAATTAACACACATCAACAAATAAAGCAATAACAATTGAAAACATACATATAGACATATATGACAAGATATCTAAAGAGATAACATAAAATCATAATTATAAAGGCAGTTGGTTTTTAATAAAAAAAATAATAATTATTAGTAATAATGGCTAGAAAATGTAAATAATCACATGAACTGGTAATAATGATTATGACTTTTCCCGTTTTTGTGTCTCCAAAAATCACGCCTAAGCGAATGTAAATGCAGTATGTGTATCGGGTGCCCCAGTCTGCCAAGAGTATGGGTTTCCCCCTTCATGTCTCACCCTGTAGGAATTGCATAAAATCTCGTCTAAATGAATATATGCACTCAGGGAACATCTGCTTAAAAAATTAGTTGTTGTTTGGGTTGTAATACAGTTTCTTTGTTTTAATGTAAATGTCAGTCATTTGTAGAACAAATTTAATTTATTACTAGCCTTGTAAATCATTTAAAAAAACAAACCACATCAAATGACTGTTTTATGATTTTACATTCATTTTTACAGTCGTTTTTTGTTATTTAAAATAATAAATGCTTGTTCATTTTTAATTTTTACTACAATTTTTAGTAATTTTTTGAACGGTAAAAACAAATGACAAATGTTAGTTGAATTCAATGAAATGTAAGTTGTCCTTTCTTCAAGTGAAATTTCATTTGTTTTTGACTGCAATTGCTGTCGTCTTTACCCTCGTAATATTCTTAGTGTACGCGGGAACAGGAACCCACAAATCAAATTTCAAGTTCCTCGCTTTGGTGATTTGGCCAGATCGTCAAGTGGGCGATTTTCCCTCAATATCATATATGTATTTTTAACATGTTACAAAACAAAGATTTAAAAAATTGAATTAAGTTTTTTTTTCGCAGGAACATACACACAGAGAAATAAAGTGCCAACTAAATTGAAAAGTGTATATTAATGATAACAACTTATAAATTTAATTAATACAACGGTATTTACATTAGATTTCTGAATTTTTTGGTTATTGCAACTAATATTCAGTTGAATTAATCGAACGTTATTATGAAAACTAATGTTAATTCTGAAATTCGTAATATCCGAATTTGAGTGGTAGTAGCCGAATTTCAGTTGGTAAATAGATAAATTTTTCTCTGTGTGTACATTTGAAGTTTAAATTCTTGTCAAAGGGGCTTAGTCAAACCGCCAAAAGGTATTTGTATTTAGTATTTGCCACTATACGTAGAAATTTCCAAAAAATCCCGCCTAAGCGAATATATACACGGGATTTAGAACTCGCCTACAACATTTCAGGTTCCATGCTTTAGCACTGTGGCTGGGCCGAAAAGGGACGAATTTTTGCCACTAAATACCTATCAAAGCGAATATCTACGGGGGATTAGAAACCCACATACCAAATTTCAAGTTACTGGCTTTAGCCGTTTGGTCAGGCCGTCAATGGGAAGATTTGTCTCCCTTTTAATTTAAATTTTCACCACGTTCCTGGATTAAATTCCAAAAAGTGTCATAAGGTCGTAGTCGAAGGTAAATATACTTTAAATTTCTCCATTATAGAGTCACACATTTCTAGAGGACATAAAAACATCTGAGCTAACTTTGCAAAACCCGTTGAGGATTTTATTTTGACAATAATTAATCCTCACTTCGCGTTGGAAACCAAGCCCAAAATTAGATGCACTGTATTATTTGTAATTATTTTTGTTCCACTTCCCTATTCCAATTACATTTTTACCCATATTTTGTGGGCTCATTTTGATCTTAAAATTAAATGCACAAATATTTATAAATGTTAAAAGCAAAATTTTTATTAACCTGAAGAAATTTTAACGAACTGTTAATGTTAAAAAAATATGTTAATTAATATATACATTAGGGTGTCCCGATAAATGACTCTTTTGTGAATTGATTAAAGGAATAGCACTTAAACGATGCGTAGTAATGAGCTGAATTCGAAAAAAATAATGAAAACAATTTTGAAGGCGATCTTTAGTTCCACACCAGCTACTAAAGATTCGGACATTACTATACTTTGACAAAAAAAAAGTTTTAAATTTATTTTGCAAAAGTGGTATTAAAAGTTGCATAACGCATACAAAAATTTTGATGCATTAAATTTAGTCAGCCGCTGAGTTTTTAAGATGCTGATTTTGAAATTCTTGCCAAAATGGGTCTTAAAATATGCTATTTGCCGAGCCTGTGCATTTTGATTGTTGTATGGAACAATTCTAGCCACATTTGCGGTTAAAACTATGAAAAGAATGGTCCTAAAGAAATCAGTATTTTCTATACATATTATTTAAACAAAAATTTAAAACATATTTTTTTTTAACAGTCTCGCCATAACTCAAGTTTTGAAACCAATTTTGTACACACAATTTTAACGTTTTTCCAGATATACTTACATTAACATCGCCAACTTTAAATGCTGGTAGGGAACTTAAGATTCCCTCCAAAACTTTTTTTCCCATATTCATCTAATTAATACTTATAATTTGAGGGGTTTTCTTTCAAAAATTATTTTTATTGTGACACCCTAATGTACGTACTTAAATATACGTAATTTTAATGACATATTTTAAAGGAATTTTAAGATTTTGTTATAAAAACTTTAAAGTGTTGATACATATATTGACAACAATTAAGATTGAATTACCAAGTAAACTTTTTCGTATAAAAAATATTTTTGTTAACTAATTAATGGTACGTCATAGATCCGCTGGACATTTTCCACTAAACTTTGCAAATATAAAGAACACTGCTTCATTAAGCTATTTTTTGAATTTTTTTGCCTTAAGGCGTCCTCTAGTGAAAATATGAGTAAACAAACTTTGACAGCATATAAATCCTGGGCCAGGGCTGGTAAAACTTTGACACGCGTGTCAGTAGTGGCACGAGAGCGGATTTCTTAAATATTTAATATTTTCTTAAATATTTTTAGTTTTTTTTTTTGAAAAATTCTGTTAAAGAAGTTATCAGATGTTTAAATATTTATTTTCTATATTAAAATATGTGCTTTAAACCTCATAAACGTTGTAAATATCCTTTCGAAATGGTAAAGAAAAAGTTTAAAAAAGTTTTAAATTTTTTTTTACCGAATTTTTCCAAAAATATCGAAAATTCTTGTCACAAGAATGAAAAGCAATTCGAAACATAAATATACACTCAGAATATTATATTGTTTACTGTTTGTAGTTTAAAAAAAAATTCAGTTGAGTTAATTCATTTCATAAATATTTGATTCAACTTTTCTGTTCAAAATAATTTAAATTTAGGGAACATAAGATTCCCTACAAAATTGTTGAACTTATTTTTTCCATATTCATCTAATTAATACTAATCGTTTGAGTGCAACAATTAAGATTAACTGTAAAGTTACCAAGTAAACTTTTTCGTATAAAACATATTTTTTTAACTCATTAATAGCACGTCTTAGATCCGCTTGTTTTAGTTTCATTTATTATTTTCATTTATTTAAAGTTTCGTTCAAATTTAACCACAAAATAGGATTATTGTAGTTTATTTGTTATTTAAAAATAAATAACAAGAAACATTTGATTTAAATGACAAATAAATAGACCGGATTTTAAGTGATTTATCATTTATCATTTATATTAAATTACATTTTCAGTTAATTTAAACTACAAACTATTTTGAGTGTAGTCTCGTTTTTTTCAACATTTCTATCAATAAAATAGTCGAAACTCCCCTTCTACATGTGTAATAACAAATTTAAATATATAACATTTATTTTAACAAAAATCCGTAAAAATTTCTTGAAATTTTAGTTTTATACAAGTTTATAAATGTTTGGATCTGTAAAAGCATCAAATTCTAAAAAAAATAAAATAAATTCTAGAAAATTGAACAAAAAATGTAATATTCTGCAATAAAATTGTAATTAAAAAGACCAGGAAAAAGTACAAAAAGATAGAAATAACACTTGAACACAGTTAAAAATATAAAATTTTTTTAAACTAAAAAATCTTATTCAAAATTTATACGACCGCTCGAAAATTCTAAAAAATTAAAAAAAAACCAAAATGCAATTTCTTCTCTGGTGATGACATTTTCAAAAGAAAATTGTTTTTCGAATTATAAAAAATGGCACTATAAAAGGACTTTTAAAAAATGAAATTAAATTGACATGCTAACCTTTTTTACGACAGAATATACATACCTATTTAAAAAAAAAACGACTACATAAGTTGTAAGTACTACCTTTTTTAGCAGTTGTTTTTTTCGGAATTTTAAAAATATTTTTTAATAAAAGAAATATTTTTTATTTTAATTACATTACAAGTTTGTATTTTCTATATCTTATTTAAAATGCAGAATCAAAATTTCCAACTGTATTCCAGTTATGACATTTTTATATAGTGGAGATACAATGAAATTTTATAATTATTATTTGCAAACTATAAACATATCAATAATAACAAATATAAACTAAACGAGAATTTTTTAAAACTCCACATAATCTTCTTATTTTGAATAACTAACAAAAATTAACTGTTTACTGCAAAATTACTGTATTGGTAGTGGTATTTTAAAATACTAAAATAACTACTCAAAACAACTGTTACATAAATACAGTATTTTTGGTTAATTATTTTTTGAAATGACAGTCTAAATTAGTCGTTTTTTATTTTCTCATTGAAAAATTACTACAATACCAGTAAAAATAACTACTACTGTTTACTACCCGAACGACCTACATACAGTTACTGTAAGAATATTCTGAGTGTATAAAACTTTAGGCTTCTTTATATTTTTACAGCATTTTTAAAAAATCTTCCATCAAAAACGTTCAAAAATTTATTTTTTAAATAATTATTTGGCAACTCTGCACTCAAAAAAAAAAAGTTTGTAAAGTCAGCAAAATTTTAGTTAGGAGGGTGCTTGCAAAAAAATTGTTAATGTCAGCAAAATCTTTTGCTGAAAATCAGCGAGCTGATTCAGCAAAAGTTTTGCTAACACTTAGTAGATTAGAAATACAAAGGCCTTGCTAAAAATAAATAAATTTTTTGCTGAATTTTAGTAGACTGAAAAAAAACGCAAAAAATTTGTAGAAAAATTGTAATTTAGTTAATTCATTTGCTGTAAATCATATTTTTGTGATTATTTTAAAAATAATTTACAATAATAACGAAATATAAAAATTTTCATTTTCCCACATTGACGACATGAATTAGTTTAATATCTGAAAATATATTGAAATAAATATATATAACATAACAAAAATTTTCTTTCAACTACTTACATCAATGGTTGTCTAAATGATGATATCTTTTAAAGCACGCAACTGCCGAAGATAATTATAGAAACGAAACGAAAAAAATAAACAAAAACAAACGAAACGAAGAAACTACCCTTTTTTGCAATAAGAAAAATTAACCATACAAATCTGCCTAAGATGTGTGTCTTTGTCTTTCGCTTTACTCTGTCTACATGTCTGTATATGTTTGTTTGCAGTTTGAACACACTACATTATTAATCTATAAACATTTAGTTTAGAAATACATATTAAATTTAAATATTTTATTTTGTCTTTTATTTAATTAATAGACAATTATTTTCACAAGCCGGTGACAACGCAAAATTTAAGTTGTTTTAATCCTCAATTTTGTTTAATGTATGAAAAACAGATACAAAAATCTTCCATGGTTGATTTTTTTATATGTCTTATTAGAGCTGTACTTTTTAGTATCATTTTCCTCTTCTTTACTACATCTTGACATGCCGCGACATCTGCTTCATTCTGCGCATATCTTCCAATCTGGTTGTCGTCCGCAATATTAATGTGCTTATCAGCACAATTTTTTTAGCAAAATTAATTAGTATAATATTAGTAAAGCATTAGTATAAAACAGTTAAGTGCTGAATAAGTATAACAAAAATTTTAGCTGAAAACACGATTTTAGCAACAAATTTGCTAAAAAATATTTAGTATACCTGATTTACAAGACGTTTTACTAACTTTTGTACTAACTTATTTTTTTGAGTGTGATTAAGAATTTACCTACATTTTTAATTCACGATTGTAGTGAAGATTTTCAATTATTTTAGGATTTTTAAATTACTTAATCATCCCTATCCAGTAAAAAGCTATATAGCCGTTTTAAAGTAGTGGGTCGAAAAAGGATCTTTGTGTCAATTAGAGATGGGCACGTGTGTAGAATTTTTTTTTCTACTCACACTCACTTACGCTCACGAGAATAAATTAAAATTTTACTCACACACATGTGAGATTTACGGAAAAAAATATTAAAGGTAAGGTAAATTTAACTAAAAATGGCTCTAATTTGCAACCCGAGTAAAAAACTTATATAAGGTGGCGCAAAAATAACCTTCCGATGTTTTTTTCTATTATGTATTTATTATGTATAGCATTTTCTGATAGAAGGATTACTTTTGCGCCACCTTATACATACTATCATGAATATCCATTTATTATTACATGTTTCTTATGATATATTTGTATATTAAATATATTTGTATATTAAAATTTATAAAATTATATATTAGACATATTACGCTATACATAATGCGATATGGCAGATCAATTGTCATATATAATACATTCTCTTTTATAACATATAACAATATTGCACAATATAAGCTATATAATTTAAGATATAACAATATATATAAAAAAAAATTTGCTTGTGTGATATAAGATGTTCTTATATATGGTGCCATATTTATAATACAACTTAATATATAATTATATATTACATTAAATGATGTAATATTCAATATATGACACAGGATTAAAAATTTAGTTTGAGATATATTTATATATGGTCCAACATTGTTAATATTTTCTGTGCGTATAATATATAATTATATATCCGTAGGATTACCAAATAAATTTTCTTAAAATACTTTTAAATTTTACAAAAAATTATATATGTCAGGCATTTAAACAAATCAAAGTTAATCTCAAAATATCCCATTCGATCCACAAAAATTACTTTTCTTTTTGGGGCTAATTATATCACAATTAATTCAATTGGATATTTTGGGATCTTAAATTATATACATTTGGATACCCCAATTTTGAGATACAGTTGAATAAGATTAAATAACGATCTATATCAAAGGAGATCTTATTTTGCATTTAAGATATAAATTTTTTTTGATCGGGAATTTTTCTGTATTTAAAATAGACATTTATTCGGAGAATATATTAAAAAAAATATTTGTTAAAAGCAAAAACAAAACTTTTTTTGTAAAATACACTCACGCAAAAATTTTACTCACGCACACTCTGTCACAAAGATTCTTTTACTACTCCACTCACTTATGATCACGTAAGTAAATTTAAGTTTCGATCAAGCGTTGTCACGCCTGATTCGAGAGAATCATGCAAAATTATACTCAATTGCCCATCACTAGTGTCAATAATAACTTAACACAAATCTCAATATTTTAAAATCCATTTTATAAACCGCTTATATTAACCATATCTTTTAAACCATAAAACTTTTAAAACCATAAAACTGTGTATTTTATTTTTAAAATAATGTGGACAAATTAAAAAAAGGAATTAGTAATCTCCTTTTCCGCTAAAAAAAAAAATGTAGAACAAAGTTATTATTTATATTTGTTGAATATTATCAATTAAAGTTTGTGTCTTAAGTCTTCTGTTTTAAAAAACATTTTGCGCATTAACTTAAAGATAAGTTTGTAAAGGAAAAAAATTCATATCCATTAAAGATTTGTTTATTAAAAACTCAAAATTGGGTCAAATAACTCATAAATATTTTAATACCAAAACATTCAGTATAGAATTAATTTTTGGTCCATACATTTATTTTGCATAAAACTATAAACATGTCAAATCTTATGAGATAAATACATTTAATATTTAAATAAACTTCTAAAAAAAATATAAAAATCACGAAGAAAAAAACAGAACTATACAAAAAAAGGAACACATCTAATACTACATAAAGTTCAAAGCGTAGGTGTTGAATTAGTTTAGGTCTATTTGTTGGTGAAAAAAAAAACTTCTAAATTAAACATGATGGAAAGAAAAAAATATAATAATAACAAAAAGATATTGAAGAATGCGTGGTTGTTAAATAAAATATAGTACAATTAAACAGGGATTATGCGATAATTATTAAGATAAAAAATCTAAAAGTTGCATTAAAATATGTCGATTAGAATATGGCATATAAATTCAAAAGCAATTTTTGTTCGCAAGCTTTTATTTCAGGTAACTTTTTTTTTATAAAAACCCCTCATCTACATTTCGCCTTAACATTTATCGCACAACCTATGTATAATAATAACATATATGTAGGAATGTATGCTATGATTGTAATAATACTCCTCCCAAAAACACACACAAAATAAAACACGAGTCAATTTGTTAATATGTGCTATAAAGGTAGCTCTAACATAAATATGAGACATGCTGCATGCTGCTACATGCAACAGCATCAGAATATGTTTGTCATTTTTTTTTTATTGATATTGGAACATTTGCAAACACATACAACAAAATGTTGATTGTATGTTTGTAGAAAAGAAAAATAAGTAAATAAGCACCGGAAGTAGGTCACATGCATCTATAAAACCGGATCTTATCTTTTATACAGGCAATAAATGTATGCAAAAAATTAAAATAAAATGTGTTTGAAAAGAAACTTAACAACAACAAAACGTGCTATAAAATGCAAATATATATTTTTTTATTAACGTTTTTAGTTCTTTTTGTTTATTTTTTTTTAGCATTAGCAATGCACAGTGGCTCTATTTTAAACTTAAATATATGACAATTTTTGTTTTAGGCAATTTAGATACAAGGAAATAGTAATACATTTTTGCTGACCCTAATACTCATATCTATTTTACGATTATCTCTGAATAAAAAGTTCAATGAAAACTAGGGTTGTCACGAACGAACAAAAAGAAAATTCAAACAAACAATTTAAAAAACTTGATTTTCAAATAATGCTATAAACACATAGACGACTGCAGCTACACGACTACAGCCTGTCAAAAATAAAATACACACGTTTAAATGAAAACGATTATTTTGGCACCAACACAGCTACACGGCTACCCGACTACTTTTGCCGCTGTAGTCAACTTAGGATAATTTCTATTTTTGTTGGCTACAAAGCAAAAATAGTGTTGACAATAAAACAAAATATGTAACAAATTAGTGCTTTAAAATATTTTATATTGTTAAACTCAAAAAAACGTAGCAACATTAAATGATATAATTGCATTAATATTCAAGAGGGGTTAGATACATTTATTTTTACGTTATAATAATGTATTATAAATAAGTAATTGTTTTTTTAAGTCAACTTTATATACGTGTCTACAACCATGCATGTTGTTCTATTTTAATAAAGCAAAAAAGAGATGTAATTGGCACTACTGAAAAAAAATTCATTTGTATAAAACACAGCTGTTTACTATGTTGCTGTCGTTTCCAAAATAATAAGTAGCTGACCACACGGCGACGATTGCAGTTAACGGCATTTGTAGTCGTGTAGCTCTGTAGCCTGCTGTGGTCTATGTGTTTACAGCATAAACTAATAATTCGAATAACTTTTGACATTTAATTGAATAAAACGAATAATTAAAAAAAAAAGTTTACTAATTTTAAGAAAATGTTGTACATACAATTATAATGGACAAATAAAATCAAAACTCTATTGAAAAAATAACTATATTTTAAAAAAAAATTTTGCTAAACTACAATGATAGCACTTAATCTATGAATTCGATTTGAATCATTCCATAGAAAACTATCAAAAAATATCCAATTTTCTACCTCTATCCCCTTTATTTTAATCAAAACGTGGTAGGGAAGGTAAGTGACATATAAATATGTCATCGTACAAGTTTTGGGTTATTAGCTCGAACGGTTGTGGAAATATTGGGTTTTAAAATATGAAAAAAAATCAAAAATTTAACAAAAATAGTCGTATATAATCGTTCATATCTTTTTAACGGCTTAAGCTACCTGATGCACTGATACCTGATTCAAAGCCACTGTTATCATGCTTATAAAATAAGCGACAATATGATTTTTTAAAGGTAAAATGAATTTTTTTCCAAATCAGCGGTTTAAAACGCTGTATTTCAAACAACTGGGTTTTAAAATTTTCAAAAAAATGTATATTAATTATAATTTATTCCACTATGCGCTTGAAAAATTAATTTGCGGAGCTCTTACGGGGTTCAAAGTTATGGATAAAAATCTAAAAAAGATGCTAAATTCAATAGAAAAAAATATTTACATAAAAAGAATATGAAAATGAAAGTTATTCAAGTTCGAGGCTATACCCTATATTTCTTTATTAGGATATTGTCATAACAAATAATCTATAGAGTTTTTGTTTTCAAATTTGTTATTTGACCACTTTCAGGAATGTGTTGATAGATCTCCGAACACATTTTGAAAGAACTGAATATTATGTTGTAAAAATTAGTTCAATAGAGCTGAAATTTGTTATTGTAGTAAAATGAGATAACTAATAACTTAACTTTAAACGATAGCAAGAGAAAATATTAGTTGGTTCGTGAATTGAAAATAATTTAACAGACTTTTGTACTAACTTTTTTTTATGAGTGGCCCAAATTTAATGTTTCTAGCCAAAGTGGTATTGGATTGGACATCAAATAGCAAACTTTACCCTTTTTCGCCGTGGGAATTTTCAAAAATCTCGCCTTAACGAATGTTTAATGAATGGAGAAGCTATTGAGAGAGACAATTTTCGCCATTTTCGCATCCAGTATTCTGGGCAAAATTCATCTGCAGTAACCATGGGGGTCGCAGATCTAAAATATGATATTCCTAACTAGCCAAGAGAGGTATTAATTTTTTTCATATAAATCCTTCAATGCTTTTCTCAAAGCATGATATGGTCAGGGATTTCTAGAAATCCCAAATTAACGGAGGGGTTGGTTGGCCTTCCAATGCTTAAGTTTATGACAAATATTTCGAATTTAAGGATTCTAACTAAAAGGTCATAACCCAAGTAAACATATTTACAATTTCAAAAAGAGCATAAAAAGTTACCCTTTCCCCTCTCCGAAGATACGAGGGCGGTTAAATAAGTCCGAGACTTTTGAATGAAACACAGTTTTTTTTTGCAAAAAAAAAATGTATTTTTCAACATAATCTCCTTTTAGCTCAATACACTTAGTCCAACGTTTCTCCCTTCTAAGAAATAGGATTTTTTCGAGGTCCAGAAAATAGGCATTTGTTTGATCAATAATTTCATCGTTGGAGCTAAATCTCTTTCTACCGAGCCATTTCTTTAGATTTGGAAATAGGAAATAGTCACTGGGGGCTAAATCCGGAGAATATGGCGGATGAGGTACCAACTCGTAGCCCAATGCATGGAATTTTGCCATTGGGACTGCACACGTGTGCACCCGTGCATTATTTTGATGAAAAAGAACTTTTTTCTTGCCCAAATGGGGTCGTGTTTTTAAATCCTCGTTAAATCGGTACAATAAGTTGGCATAATATTCGCCGTTTATTGTTTTTCTCTTTTGAAGGTAATCGATGTGGATTATCCCGCGTGCATCCCAAAAAACTTTTGCCATCACCTTATGGCCGACAAACTTACCTTGGCCTTCTTCGGAGCCAGTTCACCAGGAGAAAAACATCTGTTGTTTGGTCTCCGGAGTGTTGTAATGGATGTTTCATCCACAGTCACAAAACGCAGAAAAAGCTTATTCGAAGTGCGCTTAAACAACTCCTAACAATGCTTTGAAGTTGTCACACGATTACGTTTATGGTCAATTGAGAGCAAACGCGGCACCCATCTTGCAGACAGCTTTCTTAAACCCAACTGATCATTTAAAATCGAAAGCACACTCCCATATGAAATGCCTATGGCATCAACAATCTCACGCACTTTTACTATTCGATCGGCCAACACCATATCGTGGATTTTTCGACATCTTTGGGTGTATTGACCTCAATTGGCCGTCCACAACGTTCAGCGTCATTTGAACTTGTGCGATCACAACGAAAGTCAGTAAACCACTTATTTACCATTAAATCGATGATGTAGAGTCCCCATAGTATTTATCAAGCTTTTCCTTGGTTTGATTGACGTTTTTTTATTGCCAAAAATAATGTTTAATGAGTATTCGACATTCACTTTTTTCCATTTTTAAAAAAATCCATGTAGTCTATTAACAGGTGGTACTTGATGGGAGCAATGCTGCATTTCATATAACTACGAGGGAAGTTCGAAAAGTCACGGGCTTATTGATCCGCCCTCGTCTTATAATATGTTCATATTGAACCGAACAAGTTTTCGATTTAAAATTTGTATAGAATTTGAAAGTCGAGAACTAGAAAAAAACGAATATACGTATTTTGAGGAAGGAGGAAGAATTTTAACAAAAAAATTTTAGCCAAAGAGGTTTGGACAGGACGTCAAGATGTTGAATTTTCCCCTTAATGCCCCTCCAGTAAAGAATGACATCTAGATGAGAGGAATTACATCTAGATAAGGGGAACATATACACCAAATTACAAGTTCCTAACTTCAGCGGTTTGGAAAGGCATCCAAGGGGATATTTTAACACTTGTAGACACCATTTTTAGCACGATGTTGTTTAATATTTTAAATAAAAAACATTTTCATTGAATTGGCATACTTCAATGAAAATAATTCAATGAAATTATTCCAAAGAAAACATGAATTATAAGTATTCAAGTCTCTTGGTAAAGAATATTAAACGATCAAGAATAATTACGAATTTTTTAAAACATTGTAAAGAGAAATACAGCTTTGCAAAATTCAGAATATATGGAATTTTAGAATATACGAGTCCTTTCTGCGATTGAAATGAAAATTGTCACACATATAACTGATTCCTTTTTGGAAACAATAACCAATTTTTAAAACACTGTTATTATATCTTTTGTTCAGAATTAACAGAATTCGGGTTATATGGAAAGCCCTGCAACTAATTTGTAAAAAAAAATCTCTTTTATATTTTTGACAAAATTTTAAAAAAAATGTGTAACAATCGGAAGTTTTTCAAAGGATTTTTAGCGTTTTTATGAAAAAGGATATATGGCAGCTATACGAGTCCTTGCTGCGATCAAAATATAAATTGGCACAAAAAACACATACTTTATCCGTGCAACAATCACTAATTTTTAGTAAGTGTTAAAAACAATAGTTTTTACAACTTATTTTGCTTTATGTTCATTGTTTTTATTTTTTGTTGCTCATTTTTATGGTTTATGCATTCATTTAATATTAGTTGTTTTTGACCGCTCCGATAGTCGTTTTTACTACCATTGTAGTAGTTTTATCAATAATAAAAAATGACTACATGCTTAGTCATTTTTATGACAAATACAGTCATTGCCTTTTAAACTACATTTGTAGTTATTTTAACTGTAATTTTAAGTCATTTCTGCCTTCCTAATTTAAAGAGAATAATATTGTAGCGTGATTTCACCCATTTTCCAAGGCGACATGCAGTTTAAAAAATCTCGAAAAATCAACTACATTCAGAATATTCTTACACATGTAAGTCATTCGGGTAGTAAACAGTAGTAGTTATTTTAACTGTTGTTGTAGTAATTTCTCTATGAGAAAATGAAAAACGATATTTCAGACAGTCATTTCAAAAAAAAAAACTAACCAACTGTACTTAAGTAACAGTTGCTTTGAGTAGTTCTTTTAGTATTTTAATGGGCAACTACCAAAATGGTGATTTTGCAGTAAACAGTAAATTTTCGTTAGTTATTTAAAAATAAAAGATTATGTCGAGTTTTTAAAAACGCTCGTTTAGTTTATATTTTTATTACACTAAGGATATTATGTAGGTAAAGACGACAGCAATTGTAGTCAAAAACAAATGAAATTTTACTTGAAGAAGGACGTCTATCATTTCATTAAATTCAACTAACATTTGTCATTTGTTTTTACTGTTCCAAAAATTACTAACAATTGTAGTAAAAATAAACCACATATCGCTCATTTACTTCAAGACTGTCATAAGTCGAGTTAATGATGCAGATTTATTAGTTATATCATGATTTATATTGTGTAAAAATTTCATATTCATATCATGTATACTTTTCGAGATAGAGGATTATATATTTTAGTTTTTCTTTGAAGTGGGTGCAAAGAGTATATACTTCATAGAAAAACTGTGCTACTCATGGGTTTCTCGATAATTAGCGAATTCGCACAAAACTCTCACTAAGAGAAAAATGTATTAAAACGTGACCAAATAAATAGAGAAATGCTCGAGCGGGGCAGATATGGATTGAAAACTTTAAACTCGTTTTTTGTTTTGTAGTAAATGAGCGATATGTTATATAGTAAAAAATAATCAAACATTTCCTTAGGCAGGAATGAAATCCGGATAGGGACACGCCTACATCAGATTGCTTTTCACAATTTGTTAAATAAGTTTTGGGACTTTAGCACATTTAATTACTATAAATGCAATTAATGTTTATCCCGATGAAAATAAATTTAAATAACAAATATGCAGGTGCTTGTGCAAATTTAAATGTAACTGACACTAATAGAAAACATATGATTTTCTATTGTTGATTTACTTGAATAAACGTCACTACATTGCTAGGTCTGTCAAAAAAACAGAGTAGTATTTGGAAGATGACAAAGCCAATTGTGACAATTTTTTGTTGTTGTTTTGGTTTTTCTTTGATATTTTAAATTTTGAATCTCGCTCCTAGACGAGGACAAGAAATTCTCATTGAGTTTGTGATTTAACATAACAAATATCTCTAGAAATTCTAATAACAAAGTCCCCTGAAGATTTCCTTAGGCAGGAATGAAATCCGGATAGGGACACGCCTACATCAGATTGCTTTTCACAATTTGTTAAATAAGTTTTGGGACTTTAGCACATTTAATTACTATAAATGCAATTAATGTTTATCCCGATGAAAATAAATTTAAATAACAATATGCAGGTGCTTGTGCAAATTTAAATGTAACTGACACTAATAGAAAACATATGATTTTCTATTGTTGATTTACTTGAATAAACGTCACTACATTGCTAGGTCTGTCAAAAAAACAGAGTAGTATTTGGAAGATGACAAAGCCAATTGTGACAATTTTTTGTTGTTGTTTTGGTTTTTCTTTGATATTTTAAATTTTGAATCTCGCTCCTAGACGAGGACAAGAAATTCTCATTGAGTTTGTGATTTAACATAACAAATATCTCTAGAAATTCTAATAACAAAGTCCCCTGAAGATTTCCTTAGGCAGGAATGAAATCCGGATAGGGACACGCCTACATCAGATTGCTTTTCACAATTTGTTAAATAAGTTTTGGGACTTTAGCACATTTAATTACTATAAATGCAATTAATGTTTATCCCGATGAAAATAAATTTAAATAACAAATATGCAGGTGCTTGTGCAAATTTAAATGTAACTGACACTAATAGAAAACATATGATTTTCTATTGTTGATTTACTTGAATAAACGTCACTACATTGCTAGGTCTGTCAAAAAAACAGAGTAGTATTTGGAAGATGACAAAGCCAATTGTGACAATTTTTTGTTGTTGTTTTGGTTTTTCTTTGATATTTTAAATTTTGAATCTCGCTCCTAGACGAGGACAAGAAATTCTCATTGAGTTTGTGATTTAACATAACAAATATCTCTAGAAATTCTAATAACAAAGTCCCCTGAAGATTTCCTTAGGCAGGAATGAAATCCGGATAGGGACACGCCTACATCAGATTGCTTTTCACAATTTGTTAAATAAGTTTTGGGACTTTAGCACATTTAATTACTATAAATGCAATTAATGTTTATCCCGATGAAAATAAATTTAAATAACAAATATGCAGGTGCTTGTGCAAATTTAAATGTAACTGACACTAATAGAAAACATATGATTTTCTATTGTTGATTTACTTGAATAAACGTCACTACATTGCTAGGTCTGTCAAAAAAACAGAGTAGTATTTGGAAGATGACAAAGCCAATTGTGACAATTTTTTGTTGTTGTTTTGGTTTTTCTTTGATATTTTAAATTTTGAATCTCGCTCCTAGACGAGGACAAGAAATTCTCATTGAGTTTGTGATTTAACATAACAAATATCTCTAGAAATTCTAATAACAAAGTCCCCTGAAGATTTCCTTAGGCAGGAATGAAATCCGGATAGGGACGCGCCTACATCAGATTGCTTTTCACAATTTGTTAAATAAGTTTTGGGACTTTAGCACATTTAATTACTATAAATGCAATTAATGTTTATCCCGATGAAAATAAATTTAAATAACAAATATGCAGGTGCTTGTGCAAATTTAAATGTAACTGACACTAATAGAAAACATATGATTTTCTATTGTTGATTTACTTGAATAAACGTCACTACATTGCTAGGTCTGTCAAAAAAACAGAGTAGTATTTGGAAGATGACAAAGCCAATTGTGACAATTTTTTGTTGTTGTTTTGGTTTTTCTTTGATATTTTAAATTTTGAATCTCGCTCCTAGACGAGGACAAGAAATTCTCATTGAGTTTGTGATTTAACATAACAAATATCTCTAGAAATTCTAATAACAAAGTCCCCTGAAGATTTCCTTAGGCAGGAATGAAATCCGGATAGGGACACGCCTACATCAGATTGCTTTTCACAATTTGTTAAATAAGTTTTGGGACTTTAGCACATTTAATTACTATAAATGCAATTAATGTTTATCCCGATGAAAATAAATTTAAACATTTATTTTTTTAAATAACAAAAACAAATTTGAAAACTGAATATAAAATCATGAAACAGTCATTTGATATGGTTTGTTTTTTAAATGAACTACAAGGTCTGTAAAAAATTAAATTTGTTCTACAAATGACTGACATTTAAATTAAAAATAAATAAACTGTATTACAACACCAACAACTGCATATTCTTAAAGCAGAAATTCACTGAGTGTATTGATATGTTCTTAGTTTGCAAACAATAATAAGAAAATTTCATTGTATCTCTAATGCATAAAACGCAGTTGAAAATTGAGTAAGAAAATGATCGAATTCGGAGGGATCTGGTGAGAGAAAAATATCCAACTGGAGAATATAAGTTTTCTAAATCGTAAATTGTTGGCACTTTTTTCCGGACTGGAACAATTAGCCACAACAAATATATGTATTAGTCATTCAGAAAAATATAAACACTATATGCGTTTTTGAAGAAACTTTTAATCTGATTCAATACAAGAAAAGTTTTCGAAATTGCCATATAATTAAAATCAACTAATTCGGCATGGACCAACAAAATTGTGATTTTGCATAAAATCGGATATCAGCTTTAAATGTAATCATTCTGCTCAGGCAACATATTTATACCACTGTGCAACGCATAATAGTTCATTGTATTGTACAAATAACAAATACAATGATGCGAATATGTACTTAAAAAAAATGTGGGGTATAGAGAGAAAAATTAGTGGCATGTATATGCTATAAATAAACATAAAAATACGGCGTAATGAACTATAGCAAAAAAAAAAAAAAACCAAACTGCATGCATAGGTACATGTGATTTGAATACAACAGCCGCAAAAAATTATACATTGCCATGGTCTCTGTCACAGTTGTTATGTTCAAGTCAAAGTCACTGTCTGCTGATGACGATGATGATGATGACGATCGGCTTACTAAAAACTTAAAAGAAACACTGAACAAATTTTTTTATAATAGCAATGAAATTTTTCATTAAGGTTATGCGAGTGCGATAAAATTTATTAAAAAGTTATATATTCTTTTTAAAGATTTCAAATGCTAACAGGAAGAAACTTTAGTAAAAAACTTCAATTTGCTTATTATCTTTAGATTTCTTTATTTAGAAATAGTTTTAGAAAGATTTAGAAACAGTTTGAACTTTTTTTTATAAGCTATAAAAATTTTGCAGAAAAAATTTCAGACATAAAAAGTTACAGCTTGTTAAACAAACTCCTTGCCCTATATTTTACATTAGCAATATTTTCTTTAAACGCTTTTTTCTAAAAACAGGATATTGAAAATCGGGTGCCACGGTGCAGCCTTAATGGGTGGACCGTGAACGGTGGCTTTTTCGTTTATTTTGTACATTGAATTTTTGCATTTGGTCTATGAATTGTCACTGAAACTCGTCCATTGAAACTTTTCATTAAATTAATGCAGACTTTTATAAAATTTAATGAAAAATTTCATATTATTTATTACAAATTTCATATGACTATTGAAGAAGTTTCATTAAAACTGTGCAACATTTTCATGAAGTTTAAGAAACTTTTCATTCACATTATGAAGGAAACTTCATTAGTTTAGTGAAAAATTGCATTAAAACTCGTCCAAGAAATTCTCTCTGTGTGGAGGGCTAAAAAATTAAGTCCATAATATAATATAATATAATTTTTTTTTTTTTTTTTTTTTTTTTTAAAAGAGAAGCAACACTCAGGAAATTCTTCCTATTAATTACTGTGTTGCTTTCGTTGGAAAGGGGATAGTGGAGAGATGAAAACTGGTGAAAGATGAAGGCTTAAAATATGGCAACACTGTAATTGCGCGAGATGATAAGTCTTAGAATAGTTGTTGCTCGCCACCTGATGTAGAGTTGGGCGAATTTATTGAAGCGGGACCATCTGTGTAACAGTCCACATTTTTTTTTTAATTTTTGTCTAGTATTATTTTGAAAAATAAAAAACAACGATTTTTTTTGGTGTTTTTCTAATTTTTGAGTTTCCCTCGAACCATATTAATGCAAATTTAAATTTATTCGTGTGTGAAACAAAATTAAAATTTGTTCTCCCAGAAGAGTGCCCAAGGCTTCAAGATGGCACCCGATTTTGCCTTAAAATGAAATTGTTATCAGGGTTACCATGTTACTCCGAATTCTTAATTAGAATTTTTATAATAAAATCTAATATGGTGCTTTTCTGTCGCAGAAAGTCTTTTTTGAATAAAGCATTTTTTTTATAATTGCTTTAATATTGGTTTTTGTATTGATTACTAAAGCTAGTAAACCTCTTAATTGAATTTGTTTATAAGAGGTATGAAAATTTTCATTCGTTTACTTTGTGAAAAAAGATTTCATTAATTTACTGAACATTTTTCGTCCAATAAAATTCTTACTGTGTACTCATTTAGAATCAACGACTGGCAGGCTGGCTAGATGGCTGAATTGTTGATTGTTTGCTTACTTTGTTTGTTTGAATGGATGGTTTGGAGCTGCCTGTTTACCCGCCTGTTTTGTTGCCACTACAGCATTAAGAGAAAAAAACATTATTTCGTCTTAAATGCAAGACAAAAAAGTCTTAATCATAATGTACGAGTACTGTGGCTACAAACGAACAACCATCGATCCAATGAACCAACCGACCATCCTCCACATTTGTTGGGTATTTATTAGGGTATTCAATTGGTTAAACGTTACTCGATTAATCGATGATTTTTAATTAAACAACTGCTCGAGTAAATTAGAATTGCCAATTTCGAGTAACGAATAACTCGAACAATTTAGGTCGATTAATAGAGTTAATCGAGAAAATCAAAATATATTTTATTTCAGTTTATATTTTATGAAAAAAAAACCAAAAATGTTTCGTAGTTTTTAAAAATATTTTTTTTAAATATAAAACTACATTCACACTGAAGCCCAAAATACATATTTTCGTTTTTTTTTTTTTAGTTTTCGACTTTCAAATTCCTTTAAAATTTCAAATCGAAAACGTATTTTGGGGTTCAATATGAACGTAGTATATAGTGAGTTGCCGTGTTAATTTATATATTATATATGTATAGTAGGAATATAAATTTTTTACGTAACACCACGATATACTGGTATTACTGTACTGATAAAAAAAATTACATTTTTAACAATTTTGAAAGCTATTTTTAAAATATCCTAGAACAATTACAGATATTATTATACTCAAATAAATGGTCGAAACTATAACAAAAATGTAAGACCAAAATATTCGATTTCCATAAATTAAGCAAGATTTTTAAGATTTATCTAAAAACTCAATAAAAAATAAAAATCGCAACAATCGCAAAACCATTAGATTGTGTTAAATTGTTTACAAGATCCAAACTGTTTTTAACCCATCAACATTTTTTGGTGTTACAGCTGGGATTGCGCCGTTCACTCTTTTCTTTAATTCGGATCTATATTCATCTTAATCAAATAAATAAAAATGCCATATTATATTTGATATTTGCAATAAATTCTAAAAGATATATGTCTAATGTCTCCTTAATGTCGAACTTTACTAAAACGAAAGAAAATAACCCAGTAAAATAGTAAAATCCAAAAAACCGGTTGAAGAACAACTTAAAGTGTATTATAACAGGTTCTAATTTCTGTTCTGTAACTCGTTCTTTTTATATAGAGTTTGTCCTATTTGCAATAGGTTCTTTACCTCCAAACAAGAACAGGTTGCTTTAGAACAGGTTGTAGAACCACTTATAAAACTGGCTCTAGGACAGTGACACCTTACATTTCGACTCCTAGTAACCGGTTCTAGCACCGGTAACATGTAACCGGTGGTAAAAGGAGTTGTTCTAAAACAGGTTCAGGGGTTCTCTGTTCTAAAAAAATTTTGCTGGAAATGTTAAACCCCTCAATTGTTTATTATTTTAAATATATTTTTAAATTTTAAATTAATTGCCCAAATATTCTTTTTTTTTAAATTTTAATAAAATACATTTCGGACCTCCTGCTTTTTGAATTTATTTTGTGTTTTATTATGAATTTTTAAGGAAAAATTAATGCAATAAAACTACTGAAACTACTCGAGTAATTTTAAAAATTTTACTCGATTAATTGAGTAAGTTAAAAACTTCAAGATCGAGTTACTCGTTTACTCGCACAAAATCAAATCCGAGTAATTTGAATAGAATACCCTAGTGTTTATCAAATTTTTAAGTTGTTATTATACTCAAATAAATGGTCGAAACTATAACAAAAATGTAAGACCAAAAGGTCCGATTCCCATAAATTAAGCAAGATTTTTAAGATTTATCTAAATACTCAACAAAAAATAAAAATCGCAACAATCGCAAAACCATGACCTTGTGTTAAATTGTTTACAAGATTCGAATTGTACTTAACCCATCAACATTTTTTGGTCTTACAGCTGGGATTGGGCTTCAACTTAATCAAATAAACTAAAATTTTATGTAATTTTTCGAGACATATGCCAAATGCCATATTATATTTGATATTTGCAACAAATTCTAAAATTTATATCTCTAATGTCTCCTTAAAGTCGAACTTTACTAAAACGAAAGAAAATAACCCAGTAAAATAGTAAAATCCAAATAAGTGGTTGCAGAACAACTTATACTGTATTATAACAGGTTCTAATTTCTGTTCTGAAACTGGTACTTTTTATATAGAGTTTGTACTATTTGCAATAGGTTCTTTACCTCCAAACAAGAACAGATTGCTTTAGAACAGGTTGTAGAACCAGTTATAGAACTGGCTCTTGGACAGTGACACCTTACATTTCGACTCCTAGTAACCGGTTATAGAACCGGTACCATGTAACCGGTGGTAAAAGGAGTTTTTCTAGAACAGGTTCAGAGGTTATCTGTACTAAAAAATTTTGCTGGGAATTGTTCAGTATTTTTAAATTTTTTTTCTTTAATTTTAAATTAATTGCCCAAATATTGTTTTTTTTTTAAATTTTAGTAAAATATATTGCGGAGCTCCTGATTTTTGTATTTATTTTGTGTTTTTTATGAATTTTTAAGGAAAAATTAATGCAATAAAACTACGGAAATTATTCAAGTTACTCGAGTAATTTTAAAATTTTACTCGATTAATTGAGTAAGTTAAAAACCTCAAGATCGAGTTACTCGTTTACTCGCACAAAATCAAATCCGAGTAATTTGAATAGAATACCCTAGTGTTTATCAAATTTTTAAGTTGTTGTTTTTTAGTAAAGTTTAATGCAGCTTGTAACATTTTGTTAAACTTTGTCTGTAAGACATTTTGTCTGGCAGTTAGAGGTTTGTTTGTTGAATATCAAAGAATTATTTCTTTTTTTTTAATTTGTTTTACTTAGTTTTATGTTCAACAAATCTTTTGTCGATTACAATGTAAGGATTTTAATTCCGGGTGTTCGGAGTTGGTAAAAATTAATCTTCAGCACTCTTAAGTTTTATCTGTTTTTTTAGAGCTCAATTTATTTAAAATTTCATATATCATTCATTCTTTGAAAGAATATGAGCAAATTTAAATTTCTCTTTGATACATCACATTGAAATTGATCGGCATTTGAAGAATTTTTTGTACAGACATACTCAATGGAGCCAACACACAGCACAGCTCCATGTTCCGTTTTTCAAATTCTCAAAAAATTTTACTTTTTTACGATTTTAATTTTCAAAAAAATTAAAAAAATGACAAAAGTAAGTAATTCTGAAGATCTCTATTTTCGAAAGTTTTTATCGGATTTCTCTGATTCAATAAGCATTCGTTTCACTTTTTATAAGCTTTTAAGCTTATAAAAAAATACATATTAAAATATTAAAATATGTATTTTTTAAAAAAAACCTTATATATAATTTCCACCCACAAAAATAAATTTTTTGTTTAATTTTTATATTTTGAACATGTTTTTAAACCCGTTATTTATTTAATTTAGAAAGGTTGATGTTAGGAAGAAGAATAAACATTTTTCTGTAAAAATTCTAACACTATTAATTTTCAAATCAGACTAGTTGCTGCCTTTGTTTTAATGGACAGTAGTAATCAGTGATTTTCCATTTAAAGTTCATTAATATTTGTTTCGCATAATTTTCAGATTGTGTCTATATGAACATTTTTTAACAACCTGCCATCCGTATGAATCGAACCTGCATTACAAACGTAGCAACACCAAGTCATGACCACGATCACACCCAAGTATGGCCTCGAATGCAAAGTAGCTAAATTCCAGTTGCCTTTCCTATTAACTTTTCCGTTATTGTATATTATACTCAGAAGTGACAAAAACTAACAAACACCACAAACATTCTATTTTTAGATTTTTGTTCATTTTCTAATTTCCTTCGTCTCTATTTCCTAAGTGTTTCATTTCGCGACACCGAAAATATTCAGGGGACCAATGCAGAAGGTGTAGAAGCTTTACCCAAACTATAAGTTTTGAATAAAAAAGATCAACGCTTTACCCGTATGGTTTTATTTATTTAGTTGAAGAGAAGTAAAAGACAACATTGGTGCTCTGAAGATTTTCGGTGACGCCAAATGAAACATGTAAACTTGTCAGTAGATAAAGTCTGCATTAAATTAGCGGAGGAAGACATTTTTAATTAATAAATAAACATTGCACGGTTTTTGGATTAACAAAAAACAACTGAACTTGAACTTGAATAATCTTGCTCACATCATAATTTATGATAAAAGATTAAAAAATATACTTTTGGTTTTAATTTTTTAAAATTTAAAAGTAAAATTTTCATAAAAAGTAAAATATTTGAAATTTGCAAAGTACGGGAAAACTGACTGACTTATGGCCCTAATGATATAGACAGAAAGTGTTATTGTTTATTTATGAGGGCGGATCAAGAAGTCCGTGACTTTTTGAATGAAACACATGTTTTTTTGCAAAAAAAAAATTATTTTTCAACATAATCTGCTTTTAGCTCAATACACTTAGTCCAATGTTTCTCCAATATTTGTATTCATTCCAAAAAATTGGGTTTTTTGCGGTCCATAAAATAGGCATTTGTTTGATCAATAATTTCATCGTTGGAGCTAAATCTCTTTCCACCGAGCCATTTCTTTAGGTTTGGAAATAGGAAATAGTCACTGGGTGCTAAATCCGAAGAGTATGGCGGATGAGGTACCAATTCGTAGCCCAATTCATGGAATTCTACCATTGAGACTGCACACGTGTGTACCCGTGCATTATCTTAATGAAAAAGAACTTTTTTCTTGACCATATGGGGTAATTTTTTTTTAAATCCTCGTTAAATCGGTCCAATAAGTTGGCATAATATTCGCCGTTTATTGTTTTTCCCTTTTGAAGGTAATCGATGAGGATTATATCGCGTGCATCCCAAAAAACTGTTGCCATCACCTTATTGGCCGACAAACTTACCTTGGCCTTCTTCGGAGCCGTTTTAACCCGGAGAAACCTATTGTTTAGACTACTTGGTCTCCGGAGTGTTGTAATGAATGTTTCATCCACAGTCACAAAACGTAGAAAAACTCATTCGAAGTGCGGTTAAACAACTCCAAACAATCCTTTGAAGTTGTCACACGATTACGTTTATGGTCAATTGATAGCAAACGCGGCACCCATCTTGCAGACAGCTTTCTTAAACCCAACTGATCATTTAAAATCGAAACCACACTGCTATATGAAATGCCTATGGCATCAACAATCTCACGCTGTTTTACTCCTCGATCGGCCAACAACATATCGTGGATTTTTTCGACATTTTCGGGTGTATTGCCCTAATTGTGCGACCACAAACGGAATTCAGTAAACCACTTTTTAACCATTGAAATCGATGGTGCAGAGTTCATATAGTATTTGTCAATCCACGAGGTTGTATGTTTTGAGCAGCTGTTAAACGCAAAGTAAATGACAGAACTTGCTCAAAATTTGACAGTAGTATATTAACAGGATGTACTTGATGGGAGCAGTGTTGCATTTCATATAACTACGAGGAAAGTTCGAAAAGTCACGGACTTATTGATCCGCCCTCGTAGTAAACACTAACAATACAGTTCACGAACAAATAAAAAGAGGGCAGATTGAGAGAGACTGAGGCGGATTGAAACCCGCTAATTTCGTTTATTTGTTTATTAAAAATTTATTTGAAATTTGAAAAGTAATACAAATACTTTTAAAAACTACTAATTTTAGCTGTAGTATAAATGTGATATAAAAAAATAGATTAAAACCGTTTTTAAAACCATTGCGAAATTAAAATATGGCTGACAATGCTCCTTTCAGCGGTCAGGGGACCTGTTCATTAAATGTACACACAAAGAAAAATTTTGCTATTTGCCAACTGAAATTCGGTTACTACGTCTTAAATTTATATATTTCGAATATCAGACGGTTGGCACAACTTAACATTAGTTTTCACAACAAACTTCGGTTATTTCAACTAAAGTTTACTTGCAACACCCAAAATATTCATAAATCTAATGTAAATATAGTCGAACTGACTGAATTTATAAGTTGTTACCATTAATATACACTTTTCAATTCGGTTGGCACTTTTTTCTCTGTGTGTAATTGACATCATTTAACCCACATCAATGACAAATTATACTAGTTCCATAATATATCCTCCTTTAACCAGTCCCGGAATATGTCCTTTTATGGCAATTGACTCCTCACTGCCCGTAGGGTATTTAGTACAAAAATCTGCTAATTTTAGCAGTCTTTTCTGCAAGATAATTTTTAACTAATTTTTAGTAGTTTTTTCTTTTGCTATGTTTATGCGTTTATTTCTATTTTGAGTTATAACGGTCATACGACTTTTAAAAAATAAAATCAGTGTTTGATTCTGCGACTTAAAAATCTAACTTTCAATAACTTTAAGACACAATGATATATAAGTTAATATACATCTATCACGTAATAAAATGTGTATCGTGTATGAAACAATATGTAGCATATATTTTAATACATGGTATCATACATTACCATATCTGAGCTTTTAGTTTGCATGTATGAACCCATATATGCTTACATTTCATTTGTATTTCAATTAGATATAAGGCTATATAAAGTTTGATACATTTCTTTGTTGCATCATATTCCTTTTTTTTTTACTGGGGCGTGAAAAGTTTTGAAAGTTCTAAAAACTGAATATTGTAGATATGTATGTGTGTAGAAAAAATTATTCAAATTTTAATTTAATTTTAATATTTTAATGTTATATCAAAAAAACTCATGACATTGAAAATTATAACTTTATCAAAAAGGTATTAAAATTGTCTCTTTACTTTTAATGTCATAATTTTTAATCAACTCGACAGATTTTGCTGGTTTTAATACTAAACTGCTTAGAAGAAAAGTAAACATTTTGAGTAGCCCCGAAAGCAATATCACTCATCTTATGCAGCATGCATATTTTATATTTTTAATTATATATATTAATGAAAAACAGAAACCAATTTGTAAATATTTAAATACTTAAAAAAAAAAGATTTAATTCTTTTCCAGCTCTGTTTTCTTATTGCAGTTATTGTTTGCTTGTGTATTTTGTCTTTCAATGTTTGTTAGTTTTTTTTTATTTAACATATTTTTGTTGTTTTAAGTTTTTCGCTTAACTTGACATAAAAAAAAATAAAGTTGAAGTAAAAAGCTTTTATGATGCATGTCTAGATGAATGTTTAATAATTATGCCGCCAAAATCAATAAGGAGTGAGATCAGGCAAAATAGTGCACAAATAAACCAATATAACTTTTGATGTAGTCGATCAATTTTAATAAATATGACAGTTTATTAAATGGTATTTTTTTAATCCTTTCTTATAAAGGGTTAAAAAATTATTTGTTTTTTTTTTAAATATTTTTACTTTTACAGAATTTCCAGCCAATATGGTTTTTATTGTCTCTTCAGTGATCTTCTTGCTGTTATTTAGTTTTAAAAGTTTAAGCATCTTTGGCGACTGGTTTTGTGTTCATCATAATTATTTTCAGCCCAATATCTTTCTATTGGTCTCAGTTCTGGGCAGTTAATGATAAGATGCAAGTTCAGTCCTTAACATTCACAAGAACTTTCCCATAAAAAATCAACAGTTATTTAAAAGTTTAATCGGTTAAGTTGTGTCAATGGAATATACATTAAATTACCAAAGAAATATATTATTTTTGAACTTTCCGTTTATTATTCAATAAATAAGATAAGCAAAAAACGGACTTTCGGTAATATTTAAAATATTCAGTTGAAATTTTCTATTTAAAACAAAATGTTGTTATACATATATTGAGTATTGGAATAAACGAAAACAATCTATTGTTTTTATGGATTTTGTCAATTAATTTTTCAACAGTTGAAAATAAACTAAAAAATACAATTGTTTTAAAGTAGTTCTTTTTTTAACTGATTTTCAGTTAATTTAATGTGTATATTCAGTAGTCTTTACGGATCTTCAAAAAATGAACCACGATTGCAGTAAAAATTAACCACATATGTAGTAAAAAACAAACAAGCATTCAAAAAAAAACCTACTGTATAAAATAAATCTAATATCATAAAACAGTAATTTAATGTGGTTTATTTTTTTAAATGAACTACTTATGTAGTAACGGGTATTCTCTGGGGCAACCCGGACAGGGACAGGACGAGGGAAATTCTGAATCTTAGTAGGAAGGAACTGAGCCTTTTGATGGAAATCCTCACGGGACACTCGACACTGAGGACCCATCTCCACCGTATTGGTAGAGCGGACTAGGGAGTGTGTAGGGCCTGTGGGGAGGACGAGGAGACATTGGAACTTTATCTCTGTGAATGTCCGGCATTTGCCAGGATCCGGGTCGAAATAGATATGGGACCGATTTTTAGAGCGCACAACAAGCCGACATTCTTGCTTAAGTGTAAGTCCTCAGGGACTGGAGTCGTATTAGGGAAGCATTTCCCTTCTCCGAATCCTCTTTTCGACCTAACCTAACCTATGTAGTAAAAAATTAAATTTCTTCTACAAATGACTGTTTTTTCGCTCAAAAATAAAAATACTGTATTACAACTCAAACAACTACAAATATTTACATCAGATGTTCCCTGAGTGTACCTCTTGTACCCGAATAACTTACTAATATTGTTTGTCAAACGCTCTTTTATTTCGTATTTCGTAGAACCTATATTATTTTTAGCATATTAGTAGCCCAGCAAAATTTTTTAGAACAGATTACCTTTGAACCTGTTCTAGAACATCTTTTTTTCAAAAATTACATGGAACCGGTTCTAGAAACATGTTCCTGGGAGTTGAAATGGAAGGTGTGACCATCACAGAACCAGTTCTATAACTGGTTCTAGAACCTCTTCTTAAGCAACCTGTTCTTGTTTGCAGGTAAAGAACCTGTTGCAAATAGGACAAACTCCATGTAAAAAGAACCAGTTGCAGAACATCTGTCATCTTTATGTGTCATATGTCCGTTAGGAAAATAGAAATTCGAAATTAGAATATAACCAGTTTTTTTTTTATTTTTTAATATTTTTCGCAAATGTCGGTCTTGTGGTTTCAAATACTTTCTTTGGGTCGTATGTCAAATAATTATATAGTCGATTTGTTGTTTGCACTCAAACAGAAAAAAAATCCGTTAAGTCAGAAAAAGGTTGCTGTTCGGCAAATTTTTAATTAAAAGGGTGCTTGCAGAAAAAAAAACGTCAGCGACATAGGTTTAATGAAAATCGGCTAGCTGATTTTTACCAAAAAAATTTGTACATTCAGCTAAATTTTACTAAAACTTAGTAGATTAAAAAGAAAAAAAATCTTTGCTAAAATCAAGCAACTTTTCGCAAAATATTAGTAAGCTAAAAAACAAAATTATTTTTTAGTTTATTTATTTGCTCAACATTTAAATCTAAACAATGTATTTTGGTTGTTTTAACCCCTTCGACGACTGATCTTAAGCGGCTGTAAAATTTGCATTTTTCTCGGATTCATGCTTACCGACCTAACATATCTAAAGAAAAGTGCTTGCTACTCCTTCTACGAAAACATCCAAACATCCACATATATCCCATTGGTTGTCAATGGCCACAAGACGGGTCGAGGTTAATTTTTTATTATCTTGTTTGCGTCACATGACACATGTCTTTTTATTATTTTGCATGCTAAACGTACGAATACCAAAAATATATCTGTTGAATCTAAAAATATTTGTAACAAATTAATCTGCTAAAATCAGCAAAAAGGTTGCTAAACATTAGCAGACAAAAAAATTAATTGCGACTGTCTATATGACGTTAAAATAACACTGTACTAAAATACATTATAAATGTTTGCCCTGTGGCGACGTCTCAACTTAAAATGCAAAAGTTGTCAACACTGAACGTAAAAGCCATACGTCAATCTGGTAACATTGTGAAATAGGGACCTCCTCCGTCTCTGTTAGAAAAATAAACAAAATCTAAAAATAGAATATTTGTGTCTGTTAGTGTTGTCACTTCTGAGTATAATATACAATAACAGAAAAGCTAATAGGAACGAACACTGCAATTTCGTTCGAGGCCATACTTGGGTGTGATCGCTAAATGGTCATGACTTGGTATTGTTACGTTTGTAATGCAAGAAGAGCGCAGGTTTGATTCTTACATCAGCAGGTTGTTGAAAAATATATCATATAGAGACAATCTGACAATTATACGACACATATATTAATACAATTTAAATGGAAAATAGATGATGGCGCCTGTCCATAAAAGGCAGAAACTAGTCTAGTCTGATTTAAAAAGGAATAGTGCTTCTAATTCTTAGAGAAAAACGTTTATTCTTCTTCTTAACCTCAACATTTCTAAAAAAATAATTTTTAAATATGTGAAATTTTTCCAGTATTTTTTTGTAGATTTTTTTACGAGAACAAAAATCTGCCCTTCTGAAATCAGCAATCTTTATTTTTTTTTGCTTTTTTAGTCTACAAATAGTAACTTGAATATAACTTGAATTTCGTAAAGTTAGAAGTTTTATTTTTAGTTTTATTATTTTATTAATATTTAGCAAAAATAAAAAATGGAGCAAAATTGATGATTAATAGGTTTTTTGTTAAAGTTCTGCCTATTATGGAGGCTCTAACTTTACTAAAACTTCGGGTTCTGATAAGAACGTTAGCCAGATCCAAATACTAGTATCAAACTAGCTAATATGTTTGATTTGCTTTATTTTTGTAAATAAACGGAGGTTAAAAGCTCGTTATAAATTGGAAATAACATAAAAATAATCTCGATGTATATAGAAACAAAAACCAATGTAACTGTAAAAATCTGCTAATTTTAAGAATTTTTTCAGCAACGTTATTTTTTTAATAATTTTTAGAAATTTTTTCTGCTATTATTACCGGTATATTTCTATGAGTGTAGCAGAAAAAGCTACTAAAATTAGTTAAGAGTGACATTAAAGAAAAAACTGCTAACATTAGCAGATTGTTTTTATGCTAAATATCAATAAAATAAGAATAGCAAAAATAAAGTTGTTAACTTAAAAAATAAAATTATGATTTTTTATCTTCTAATATTTAGAAATCTTTTGCTGAATTTAGCTTAAATACAACTAAATATTTGTAGATTAAACAGATATATTAGTGTACAAAAAGTCCAACTAAAATCCTAAAAAACCTGTTTTTGCTGCAGTAAGTTAAATATCTTTTAATCGAAAAAATATAAAAATTCAAATTACACTACACTCAAAAAAATAAGTTAGTAGAAAAGTTAGTAAAAACGTCTTGTAAATCAGGTTTACCATTTTTTAGCAAAATTGTTTGCTAAAATCGTGTTTTCAGCTCAAATTTTTGTTATACTTATTCAGCACTTAACTGTTTCATACTAATGCTTTACTAATATTATACTGTTTTACTAATTAATTTTGCTAAAAAAAATTGTGCTGATAATAGTGTGGATGACAACCAGATTGAAAGATACACTCAGAATGAAGCAGAGGTCCCGGCATGTCAAGATCTAGTAAAGAAGAGGAAAATGATACTAAAAAGTACAACTCTAATAAGACATATAAAAAAATCAACCATGGAAGACTTTTGTATCTGTTTTTCATACAATAAAACAAAATTGAGGATTAAAACAACTTAAATTTTGCGTTGTCACCGGCATGTGAAAATAATTGTCTATTAATTAAATAAAAGACAAAATAAAATATTTAAATTTAATATGTATTTCTAAACTAAATGTTTATAGATTGATAATCTAGTGTGGTCAAATTGCAAACAAACAAACATATACAGACATGTTGACAGAGTCAAGCGAAAGACAAAGACACACATCTTAAGTAGATTTTTATGATTCCTTTTTCTTATTGCAAAAAAGGGTTGTTTTTTTATTTTCTCGTTTCATTTCTATAATTATCTTCGGCAGTTGCGTTCTTAGACAAACCATTGATGTAAGTAGTTGAAAGAAAATTTTGATATGTTATATATATTTATTTCAATATATTTTCAGATATTAAATTAATTCATGTCGTCAAAGTGGGAAAATGAAAATTTTTATATTTCGTTATTATTGTAAGTTATTTTTAAAAGAATCACAAAAATATATTTTATGATTTTCAGCAAATAAATTAACTAAATTACAATTTTTCTACAAATTTTTTGCGTTTTTTTTTCAGTCTACTAAAATTCAGCAAAAAATTTATTAATTTTTAGCAAGGCATTTTTATTTCTTATCTACTAAGTGTTAGCAAAACTTTTGCTGAATCTACTAATTTTGTTGCTAAAAATCAGCTCGCTGATTTTCAGCAAAAGATTTTGCTGACATTAGCAATTTTTTTGCAAGCACCCTCCTGACTAAAATTTTGCGGACTCAGCAACATTTTTTGCTGACTTTACAAACTTTTTTTTTTGAGTGTAGATTTTGCGAGTTAATTTTTTTTGGGGGGAATTAATTCTAATTCGAAAATTGAATAAGGATATTTTTTTAATTTTTTATTTGAAATTTAACGATTTTGTATTATGAGGTTTTTGAAATAAAAATCTCGGTTTTTTAAATAAATAAATAATAATAAATTATATGTTGAATAATCTGGTTTCTATAGAATAAAACGAATAATCACTTTCTTTCAAGTTGCTTCACAAATTGTGGCAATTTCTTCTTTAAATACAATTTTTTTTATCTTATTTCTCGGTAATCTGAAATTGCAATTTAAACGTGTATGAAATTCGATTAAAAAAAAAACAAGTTTATGGAAAAAAATAAAATCCAAAATTAGGATCAATAAAGAAGTTTATAAATTATTTGTGTGATATATTAACCAAGTATGTTTCTTAAGTCTTTTGATTTATTAGCAAAAAATATTACTTTTACTTTAAGAGTTCAGCGAAATGATTCCCACCATACAACATTTCGCTACAGTTCCAAGAATTTAAAATTACATTTCAAAAAAGCAAGAAAAAAAGATTTCATTAACAATAACAACAAGTTTTACATACGTAACAATCAACCGTGACTTGTTGAAACAGCAAACAGCGGGATATTGCAGAAGCAGAAGCTCCTTTGGCAAACACAAAATAACAAAACAAATTTTTATTTTATCTTTTTCATTTAAAACTACTGATTTCAAAAATATCTTTGAAAAGAAAATGATAAAAACAACAAGTGTTTCATGTTTCTTTAACAAAGTTACAACAAATTTCCATTAAAATTTTATAAACCACAATTTTTTTTTTTTTGAATTGCAAAAATGTAGCTAATAAAGTGTAAATGTGACAAATTTTTAAATTTGTATATATTTGGCACAAACAGGTACGAAAGAAATTTAAGTAGTACTTTTCACTAGGATTTTTACCTGTTAGTTATTGTCTGCATTGACTTTTCTTTTCATTAAAATAAGATCCGGGGCTCTTTTGCTTGGGATGCTCTAGTTTTTAATAAAGAATTTGCCAATTTGTTACATTTTCACCTAATTTAGAAAAATATTTACATGAACTTTATTTTGTTTTGTTTAGTAATTTCATTGTGTAGGCGTTTATATTTAAATTTAAGGCGGTTCGTTTTAAAAGAAAACTGCATGTTGTCGTTTAGGAAAAAAAAACTACTTATTTTAGTTTTTTCATAATAACGTTTGAATTTCAATAGACTGTTAAAGATAGAAAATGTTAACAAAAAATTGTGTCGATTGGAGAACCACAAATATTTATATAACACATTTTTGATTTTAACCTCAGTTGTGACTTTAAGCATAAAAAGTTTAATTGATAAAATCTACATTTTTTAAACAAAATCGTCAAATGACATTGCATTGGATACAATAATAGAAACAAATCTGTACCCTAGTTAAAACGTTCATATACAATCATATCTTACTTGCTATAATGTTTTATATAAGTATACACTCAGAGAACATTTTTGCTATTTGCCAACTGAAATTCGCTTTTTGGATTTTGTTTTTAAAAGTTTCTTGATATGTTCCCATACATATTAATATCTTAATACATATTAATTAATATTACCATTGGTATGGCATATAAAACAATATATGGTATTTATTAATTATCATGATTTCATATATAATTTTTACAGGCGCGGATCCAGGGGGAGAGAAAATGGGACATTTTCTCCGCCAAAATAAATTTTGTAAAAGCACTCTAACGTATCAAAACTCATTAAATTTAATTTTCGATTTCTCTATTTTAAAAAAGCTTGGACGTAAATACAAAATAGAGCAGCAATTTTTTATAAAAAAATGCTTTTTTTTTGGCGAATTTGAATTTATTGTTCAGATTATTGTAGAGCTAGGTCTAGAAGTTATGTGGTACGAATTTTAAAAAAATCTAAAAGCTTTAAAAAATGTATCGCGACACATTACTTTTTATTAACCTATGCCAATTAAGTAAATGGATAAAATTCGAATATAAATTACTGCTAAGTAGGCATGTTTTTTGCACAATGAATGTCAGTAAAATCTTATATTAAAAGGCGTTTTTTATACTGGTACAGAACTTTAAGTTGGCAACACTTTTTTAACTGGGGCCATTTTGTCAGCTGTCAAGTGATTTATGTTTAGCTTGGTTTGGCATTTAAACATGAATAGACTGACGCCAGAACAACGCTTTCAAATTATGCAAATTTATTTTCAAAATCATGGTTCTGTTCCAAATACGTATCGCGCACTACGTCCACTTTACGGTCAACATAATCGTCCATCAGATCAATTAATTCGATTAACTATGGAACGTTTTCGCACCACGTTTACTTTATATGATAATATGCATCCACACAGACATCGTACAGTGAAATCATTGCTGCTGTAGAGCGTAGCGTAGAGGAAGACCCCAATCAGTCTATCCGCCATCGTGCCCGCTATAGAGCCGTGATTACCGACTTTTTCGTTCATCAATTGAACAACCATGATGTGCAGGAGCTGTGGTTTCAACAAGACGGCGCAACATGTCACACAGCTCGTGCCACAATTGATTTATTGAGGGAAACGTTTGGTAACCGCATAGTTTCACGTTTCGGACCCGTGAATTGGCCTCCAAGATCGTGCGATTTAACGTCACTGTTCTATTTTCTGTGGGGATATGTGAAGTCGCTAGTCTATGCCGATAAGCCCGTAACGATTGACTACTTGCAGAACAAATGTTGAAAAAAGTCATCGAAAATTGGACCTCCAGATTAGACTACGTCCGAGCCATCCGTGGCGGTCATATGCCAGAAGTCATATTTAAATTATAATGAAAGAAGATTATCTTTCGAATGAAATAAATTTCATGTCAATTTAAAAAAATTCATCTTTGTTTTATTCCATTTCAAAGTTCTATACCTCTATAAGCATTATTGTAAATATGCAAAAGTGAAAAAATTCAAAATGAAAGTGGTAGAAAAAGCAGTTAAAGAAAAATTGTCTACAACATGCTTGGACGGTATAATAAAAATTAAGTGTTACAGCATTTCCAGAATTAGCAAGGAATAAAATACAAACAAGTGAGAAAAAACTTCAAATAATTTGGATGATGAAAAATACATTTCTTTTGCTTGGAACAACTAAAATATTAATTCTGGATTTTATTCTGACAACATACAAAAAAACTCCCGACAAGGTACGGTATTCGGCCAAAACGAAATTTTAACCAAAAGTACTAATTTGAGCAACCATTTTGGCAAAGTGTATATCACAACTTTACAGCCAGGATTCGAAAGTATGGCATTAAACACGGATGTTTAAGACGTTAGAATGGCTTAATGCAAAAAAAATACCATTTGTACCGAAATACGCAAATCCTCCAAACGTCCCAAAGGCACGTCCAATTAAGGACTTTTGGGGGTCTTTTATGTCAAAAAGTGTATGAAAATGGTTGGGAAGCACTGAAGAATTGAAGAAAAGAAATATACACAACTGCATACAAACAATATTACTATTTTGCACTTTTCAACAATGTTCCCTCGTAAATATTTGTTAAGTTTTAATACACATTAGGGTGTCCTGAAAGTGGACAACTTTACGTAATAATGCTCAAATGACGAGTATTATCCAGTTGATTATGGGAAAAATGAAAAATCGAGAATACTTATAGTTTGCTACCCGTATTTTTTTGAATTTTTTGTACAAAATTGGGCTCAAATATTTTGTAATGCTGAGCAAATTTTTGGAAATAAATATATATATAAAATGTATATATATTATTATATATTTATAAACTGTCCATAGAGTACTACTACCTTTCAATTTAAAACAACTAATAAACAAATTTAAGTGCTTCAAATAAATGATGCTGTGGAAGGCCAAAATTAATCTATGGAAATTTTATGAATATTTTCTCATAATATGCTCAGTATTGGCAAACTTTTAAACTCAACTATAAGTACCCTCAGAAATTTTGAGTTTTATCTAATTTTTTTAGTATGATGCCACATATATTTACATCTTATTACATATATACCAATAAATATATAATTGTATATGATGTATATATAAGTTTATATATAAAAATACATAAACATATGTGTTTACATATAATAGCATGCAAAAACATATATATTTTATAAAATAATGCATTATTATATCGCTCATTTACTTCAAGGCTGTCATAAGTCAAAAACGCGATTTTTGAGTTAATAATGCAGATTTATTAGTTATATCATGCTTAATATTGTGTAACAATTTCATATTAATATCATGTATACTTTTCAAGATAGAGGGTAATAAATTAAATTTTTTTCTTTAAAATGGGTTCATAGAGAAACTGTGCTACTCATGGGTCTCTCAATAATAAGCAAATTCGCACACAACTCTCACTAAGAGAAAAATACATTAAAAACACCTATTTATAAAAAACGTTACCAAATAAATAGAGAAATAGTCGAGCGGTGCAGATATGGATTGAAAATTTTAAACTCGTTTTCTGCAAAATCATATTTTTTGAGTTATGTCACTCTTGCAGTAAATGAGCGATATGTAAACGCATTATTATATTTACTCGGCTAGGGCGCATTTGTTTGGTTTTTTCTACCATACATACTTATATACATTTATACATGGAAGTAATATGATCTCATATTTAGATATATCAAGTATATATGACTAGATAAAAACGATCAATAAGAGGACAAGAGACAAGAGATATACCGACGTCTGCTGATATATAGGACTGATGTAAATATATATCGTTACATATAACCACATATGTAATTATATATAATTATATAAAATTATATCAAGCTTTATATGACTATATATAAATTGTTTCTTTCTTCATGATAGACTCCATGATGACCTCAATCGATAGAGGACATCATTATTTCTGCTATGACCCGTTAAGTTGGCGACAGTGGTATTTCAACGTAGTGTAATTTCCAATACACAGATCAAGTTTATGCTTAATTTTTAATATAAATATAATTTTTATGAAAATATTTATAATATTATTTATTAAATTTAGCCTTTTGGTCAATAAATAATATCATTTATAGTTAAAATTCACTTATTTAAGTGAACAAAATCCGGTAATTGTGTTTTGTTTAAGCCATTACCATAGACAGCTTGCAGAAAGTTTTGATATTGTCTTTAAAGAATATTGTGGTAAGTTCATCTCTTTTTCTTATTAAACTTAAAAAATAGTGTGAGTATCTTTAAAAAAAACATTTTTTTCAACAAAAAAGCACAGCATGTGGTTGCTTAGCTATTTAAGTTGAATTGACTTTAGTGACACATAGAAGTCACACAAATGAAGTTTTACTGGTTTCAATGAGATTTTTATTGTGTGTGCCATTTTTTGGTTTAATGTGGCACTATTTTAATAGTTAACACAATAACTACTGCTTACTACTTATTGCCGCCACTACTGGTACTCTAACTGTAGTAACAAGCAACCAAGCAATTGACTAGTAAGACTGCTAAGTCAGTGAGATAGAGTTAAAAAAAAAATATTATCCGTCATATAAACCATTTTTGCTAGTAAGACTAACAATATAAGCATAATAATACTATGGGCCAAAAGTATTAAAAAAACATTTAATAAATATATATATTTTATATTTTTTACAGCCTTCCTTTACAATTTTTTTAAAGTATTTTGGCCTCTTTAAACCGAATTTAAAGTTAAAGAAGTTCTTCAGGGAACTTCTGCTGTAAATATTTGTACTTGTTTGAGTAGTAATAAAGTATCTTTATTATTAAGTAAAACTACAGAAATTTCAGTTTTTGCTACATTTGTAGTTCATTTAAAAAAAAAAACAAACCACATTAAATTACTGTTACTGATTTAACATTGATTTTATCAGTTTTTTGTGTTTATTTAAAAAAATTAAACAAATAAACTTTAGTTAATTTTTTACTACACTCAGGGAATCTATTCTTTAAAAATATGTAGTAGTTTGGGTTGTTATACAGTTTCTTAAGTTTTAATGTAAATGTCAGTCATTTGTAGAACAAATTAAATTTTTACTAACTTTGTAGTTCGTTTAAAAAAACAAACCACATCAAATGACTGTTTTATGATTTTACATTAATTTTTATAGTAGCTTTTTGTTGTTAGAAAAAATAAAAAAAAAAATGTTTGTTTATTTTTTTACTAACATGTGGTTTATTTTTACTGCAATTGTTAGTCATTATTTGAACATAAATAAACGAATGACAATGTTAGTTGAATTTACTGTAATGTAAGTCGTCCTTTCTTTAAGTGAACTTTCATTTGTTTTTAACTACATTTGCAGTGGTCTTTACGTATATAAAAGGTCTGCCATCTAACGTTTTTTTTCAACTAGTGCTTATTTCGTGAATGGTAACACTTAGCTCATGTCTGATTTGACAGATAATTAGTTTTATCCTTCCGCTGAACGAATATGGTCCGTATGTTCGTTATCTTGTGAAAAAAGTGAAAGAAACGGGCATCCTCATCGATAAACCAAAGCGTGAAAAGCCAAAAACAGTGCGTACACCCGATAATATTGCTGCTGTGGCAGAAAGTGTGCGTGAGCGCCATCAACATCAATTCACCGTCGTTCTCAACAATTGAACATTTCGGAGACATCATTGAGACGAATTTTGCATAAAGACCTTGGTATGACGCCATACAAAGCCCAATTGGTTCAGGAGTTCAAAAAAAAAAAAGTTATTTGGCGGACCCTTTAGTATTCTAAGTGTACATTTATGGTTAATTTTTACTACATTTGTGGTTCATTTTATCAACAGACAAAACCAAATCTTTTTTCAAGAGAAATTTCATTAGTTTTCAACTGCACAGAAAAAAATATTACCGATTTTTTTTTTCAACTAAATTGATTTATTAAAAATTTTAAAAGCTGTCAATTAAAAATTAATTAAATCAATTAAATAATTGCTCAAATTCGCAACTTGCTTGACATTTTTTTATTCTATCGCTTAAAAGCATTTGATAAAAAACAAACAAGATAACACTAACATATTGTTGTTGTTTTTTGTAATATTTATGTATTATGTAGTTGTTTTTATAAATGTTTATGTATTTGTAATAAGTACATATTTTAAATTCATTTCAACAAATATTTTTATAAATTCTCATTTGCTTTATTAATCTATTAAGTAAAATAATTTAATTTCAGTAGTTTAAATCTGAATATCTATAATTCTAGAATATTATCATCAAATTGATAATGTTATTTTTAAGTTAAATTTTGGTTAAATAAAATGTAGCAATTTTTTAAACACAACAATGCTAAAAAAAATAGATTAAAAATTATTAAAAAAAAACTCTGATTTCAACAAGAGGGTTTATTTATGTCAAAAACAATTAAAAAAAATCAAAAAAATATCTAATCTAAATAAAGCTACCAACTTAATAAGAATTATATGCATTAATATCAATGTTATAAAATTCAAGCTATATAAAATACATTTGGTATGACAACAACACGTTTTGAAGATCTTTTGTTAAGGTATACGATATTGATTACTTTTTAATCCAATCAATTGAAGGACTTATTGTAAAAACCTGATAAGTCACATTTTATTTTTAGTTTGTTTTCGCCTTTTAAAGGTTGAAAAACTGAAAAAAAATATAATTTTTGCAGAACGTATATCTTCTAGGTGCTTGCAGTAAGTGTTTAAGCAAGAATTTTTCATAAATTGGCATATAAATTGTTTACATAAGCATAGGAAATATAAATTTATGCAATATTGAGCAATTTTTAATCCAATCAATTGACTTTTACTCAAATGTGCTTAAAAAAAATAAAAATCATAATCAAACGTAATTCAATAAAAGTTCTATCAAGTTCTTTTCGTTGTTGGCGAAATTTCAGCAATAAAAATAATTGATTGAAATGAGTTTTTATTTTTTTTTGTGTATATTTGCTGTGGCCTTTTCCTACATAATTTCCTTAGTATATATCTTTTAACTTTGATCCAGAAAAGTACTTGAAAATAGTTTATAACGATTTTGAATTAAAAATTTCCAAGTTTGATATAATTGTTATTAAAAATAAAAATATTGTGCAATGAAAACGAAAATTATTTCAGTTGTCCTAACAAATAATCCATAGAGTTTGTTTTCAAATTTATTAATTGACTACATTCAGGAATGTGTTGATATATCTATTTCGGGAATTGTCTAGGTTCCCATCATCAGAACACGTTTTGATAGAAGTGACAATCCCATGCAAAACATCAAACATTCATATAACCTAGTTTTTCCACTAGACGGGAACTAATATATGAGCTCGAAGTTAGAGATTATTACTATTGATCAAAAATAAATTGAAAACTTGTTTGTTTACCTACTAAAAAAAACCTTAAAAATAAAAGTTGAGAAAAAGTCAAAAAATTGAAATTTGGGCTCATCGAAAATGTTTTTTTTTTTGATATGTCGTAGTGAAACTTTTTTTTCCTCATGCCAAAAGCTATAGAAAAGTCGATGGCACAATATCGACTGCTAATATATATATTGCACATATAATTATTTGACAGAAGTGCTATAAACAGGGTATAGAAGTTATAAAGACAATTTTTCCCAAATTTGTTGTGTTTTCTTTGTTAGGTCGGCTAATTTTGTGACCGCCCTAGTGCATACAATCATCATAATTCATGCATAAGTATTAGAGTTCGTTTTCAATTTTTTTTTTTAATTTTGATTTCTGGATATTATCACTTTTTAGAAGGTTTTTGTATCAATAAAAACAATGGCGTATTTTTTTTTTTTAATTCCAACTCCTTCCCGTGCCTATAGGCGACTCAAATCGCGGATTTTGGGTCCCTTTTCCCATACAACAAAAACGGCTAAATATATGTCAAATCTTACTTCAGTATTCGATTCTACGGGAATACTTAGGCCCATAAGCTTTTTTTTAGTTTTTGGAATGCAACAGAATGCATAATTAGAGTGGTCCAAAAAAATAATTTAAAAAAAAAAAAAATTAAAATATTTTTTTTTGTTAATTTTTTTTTTTACAATGAAAAAATACTTACATCTGAGAAAAATGAAAAATTTTAATTTTGTAGTTGCCCGTTTAAAAGTTATTAAAGCTTAAAAATTTAATTTTTAGTGAATACAAAATAATTTATTGGTTTATATAATAATTTATTGGATTTGAGTCGCCTATAGGCACGGGAAGGAGTTGGAATTAAAAAAAAAAAAACACGCCATTATTTTTATTGATACAAAAACCTTCTAAAAAGTGATAATATCCAAAAATCTATTTTACAAAATTAACTCTAATAAGTATACTAAAGAACTGCCAAAACAAAAAAAAAAAAATTTCGAAAATATACGAATTTTTCTGTTTTTCTTGAAAGTTTTGGTTATTTTGAATCTTTTTCGAATTTATATACATGGATTATTATCAGTGTAATGTTCTACTGTAGTAACCCATAGTGCGTAAAGGCAAAAAAAAAACAGCAAAATCTTAATTACAACATGGTTTGTTGTATTAAGGGGTTCCTCTCTGTAGGAATCAATATAAACAGCAATATTTAAACATTTATAAAAAAATAAAGAAATGATTTATTGAAACAATTTTTTCGTGTTAGAAAAAATCAATACTAAATATTATTTCAAAAATTATATTTTTAAATTCGGATTAACATTGGCCCTTTCTTTTAAGGCAAAATCGGTTGACAAGTGGTGCTATGGGTACTCATCTAAGAATTAAGTTCTATTTTTTTTACACTCAAATAAATTCTCTAGTCCTTAAAGTAGACGGATTTTAAAATTTTTGATTTACATTTAAATGGTACAAGGGTAAAAAAAACTATGCAAATACTTAAAAATGTCTCTACAATAGGAACTTAATTTTTTAAAACTCCACAAACCAATAAAAAAAACGTTTGAAAATCGGTCCATCCTTTTAGGCTGCATGTACAGTGTGACCCGATTTTCAATATCTTGTTTGCAGAAAAAGGCATTTAAAATAAATATAGCGCACACACAGAGAAATATAGTGCCAACCGAATTGAAAAGTATATTTTCAATGGTAACAACTTGTAAATTCAATTAGTACAACGATATTTACATTAGATATCTGAATATTTTTCTGGTTGCAACTAAAATTAAGTTGAACTAACCGAACTTTGTTGTGAAAACTAATGTTCAGTTGTACCAACCGACTGAAATTCGTAATAATCTAATTTGAGTAGTAGTAACTGAATTTCAGTTGGCAAATAGTTAAACTTTTCGCCGTGTACATGTAAAATATTGGACAATCAGTTTGTTTAACAAGCTTTAATATAGTATAAACAAGAAGTTCTGTGATTAATAGTCGTTAAGTTTAAAGTAGTTTATTATTTTTTCGTGTAATTATTTATTTAAATTGTTTTTATTAAATTTGTGGAGTCCAACTTTTTATTATACAAATAAGTGTGTCGTGATGTCTAATTTTACAAATAAATTTAAGAACATAATTGACAATGCAAAGATATCAAAATCAAATAATAAAGTTGTTCACCAATGCTAAAAAAGTTGGAATAAAACCAACGAAATATCCAGTGAAAGGATGAAATAATTTGTTTTATTTACATCTATACAATCATTAGCCCGTAGTAAAACACAAAATTTAAATTAAAAAAAAAAACTGGTCAAAAAAAAGAAGCGAAAAAATGTTTGAATTTTAACGTCTTTTCAGACAATTGCAATTAATGAAAATGAAAATTCTTCAAGTTCGAGGCCATACTCTATATTTCTTCATTAGGATATTGTCCTAAAAAATAATCTATAGAGTTTTTTGTTTTCAAATTTATTATTTGACCCTTTCAGGAATGTGTTGATAGATCTATTTCGGGAATTTTCTAGGTTCCCATCATCAGAACACGTTTTGAAAGCGGTAACAATCCCATGCCAAACATCAAACATTCATATGAACTAGTTTACTCACTACATGAGAACTAATATACATATGAGTTCGAAGTTAAAGATTATAACCATTGATCAAACAATAAATTGAAAACTTGTTTGATGTGCAAGATCCACCTCTGGTGGATATTCAATACACGTTTTTGTTTTTCTCTCCTTTTTATATTTTGTTTAGTTTGTAAACAAAACAGGGGAAGTAAACTTGGCGGTACTTTGCCTTTTTTACAAGTTTGTTATAATTTTTATTAAAAATAAAAATTTTGTTTTTTTCGACCTTAATTGTGGCAATGATAATGAAAATTATTCAAGTCCGAGGCCATACTCTATATTTCTTCATTAGGATATTGTACTCTATAGATTATTTGTTAGGACAATATCCTAATGAAGAAATATAGAGTATGCCCTCGAACTTGAATAATTTTCATTTCATTGCACAATTAAAGGTCGAAAAAAAACATAATTTTTATTTTTAATAAAAATTATAACAAACCTAATTGCAATTAATACTATAATTAATATGCAATTTTATTTAATTTTAATTGTGAAAGGCGTGGTAGAGAAGAATGAGTTTTTTTTTCTAAAAATCATAACTACACTGTAAATTTTCAATTTCCTGAATCAGACTGCGCAGTTTCTGGTATTGAACCTTCGTCAGTGACCCTGTTTTTTTGAATAATGTAATATTTGTTGTGTTTTTTTTATTTGTTCTATTGCGTCTATATGAAATTTTCTGTGCAATCACTGACCGTGGTATAGATAACCTGATTTCTAATGCCACATGTACTCGCACCACACGTTAGACAGAGCGCTTTAGCGCACTGATCTATCGTCAGGTCGAGTTTTGTTGTGATTAAAACTAGTTTTATTCTATACACGGTGTTTTTGTTCTTGCATACACAATCTCAGAAGTACAACTCCAACAACACAACAGTTCTATTTTTAGAACTTTTTTAATTCGGCAAATTTTTCACCAAAAATTGTTCGTGAAAAACTATCGAAATGAGAAATAAAAAAATTTTAAAGCCAGTAAACCCCTTAATTAGTGTTTGACATAAGTTTTTGTTTCAGATTTTAAAGAAAAAAATAAAGAAAATTAAAAAAAAAATAAATAAATCAAACATTAACAGCAACAAGTTCATCATTACCTACAACAACATCAAACTAACTAACTACTCTGCACTCCACTAAATCTAAAAACGCTTAACCACAACCACTGCCAACAAAATAACCACCGCATAAGTAATAACAAAAACTAACTAGCACATGCAATTGTTTTAACTACTTCATTCATTTACTTCATCCAGTACTTGCCCTCAAACTTAAAAATTATATTTTTTATGTTCATTTATTAATAATAATGAGTTTCCACAAGAAAAGATTTTAAGTTAAATAAGACCTCCTTTTTCCGTTTATACTTTTTGGGTGATACCAACCAACTACACCATTTTCAGTTGTATTTCAGAAGTTATGAATTGTATTTCAGAAATGATCAATTGTATTTCAGATGCTCATTATAGAAACGAAGGGAACATAATTATTTATATTTCAGATCTAACAATTGTCATTCCGATCTTACAATTGTATTTCAGATCTAATAATTGTATTTCAGACCTAACAATTGTATTTCAGATCTATCAATTGTATTTCAGATCTAACAATTGTATTTCAGATCTAACAATTGTAATTCAGATCTAACAATTATTAGATTATACTAGAGTGGCACTATGCACCGCAACCAGAAGTGGGTATTTTGTGCTGCCAGCGAATAAACCCCATAGGTACAGGCTCCCTTCGAAGCCGACTATCCTACCAGGTAAACAGTTCTATTCGACCACCAAAATAACGCTTCCTCCTGTCGGAGAGCCTCGGACATTTGCAGAGAACATGCTCTGAGGTCTCGCGTTCCAATTCACTAAACCTGCACGTATCCGTAGAGGATCGTCCCATCTTGTACAATTGATACCTAAGGCCACAGTGTCCCGTGAGGTAACCGTTACGGTCCTTAGTTCGCCCCTCGTTATAGACAAGAGTTTCCGCGACCTCTCCCCAGAGGGAGATATAAGCAGCCACGCCTGTCGCTGCCCAGGCGATCTGGCTTAATAGGCCCCAAACTCCGACTCCCTCCATCTTCTGAGCCTCTCTCTGAAATACCCATTAGGTACGCCACAGAAGAGTTCAGGGTCAATGAATTTTCGACGAGCTCCGCAGTTGGCTAACAATTACATTTCAGATCTTACAATTGTATTTCAGATCTAATAATTGTATTTCAGATCTAACGATTGTATTTCAGATCTAACAATTGTATTTCAGATCAAACAATTGTATATCAGATCTAACGATTATATTTTAGAGCTAACAAAAGTATTTCAGATCTAGCAATGGTATTTCAACCTTACAATTGTATTTCAGATCTAACAATTGTATTTCAGAAAATATGGATTGTATTTCAGTTTAATTAATTGTATTTCAGATTTAAAAATTGTGTTTCAGAAATTATCAATTGTTTTCCTGAAATTATCAATTGTATTTCTGAAACACAATTAATAATTTCTGAAATACAATTGAAGGGCTTAATGTAAAAACTTGATAAGCCACATTTATAGCTTTATGGATTTTTGCTGTTTTCTAGACATGCATTGATTAATATTTAATAGAAGTCTTGCTTAAGCACTTATTGCAAGTACCTAGAGTATAAACATCCTGCAAAAATTATATTTTTTTGCATCTTTTTAACATTTAAAAGGCGAAAACAAACTAAAAATAAAATGTGGCTTATCACGTTTTTACAATAAGCTGTTCAATTGCTAACTTCTGAAATGCAATTGGAAATTGTGTATTATAAATTTTAAGCTTGTTAATTGAATAATATGCGTGTTTTAAGTACTAAAAATTTATTTCTATACAAAATATGTGTTTAAACCTTCTTTTTTTTAATACATATTTTACTTTTTTTTTTTTGGCAGTATTTTTTATTCTTGTATGCAGATGTCTTTCTTTATGGTTAATAAGTTTTTATATCACTTTTAATATTGTTCTACTTTTTTATGTTCGTAAGGTTTCTTGCTGTGTTGGCCTACAACCAGTAAAGTAGCAAGTATCATTATTATTGTGAATAAAGACACTCTGAAAAATGTTTGTAAATTCACTACTTTAAACTATGTAATTTTGTGTGTAATATAACACACAATGCGCAAATTTAGGCACCTAATATGTAAAATTATTGTATACACATTTTTGTCTAGAAAAATACTCAAACAATGTATTAGTAAGGACCAGATGAAAAAAATTTTCGATATATATAAACATATATAATCATATATATAATTTCATATCACATCATATTATAGTTTATCCGAAAAATGCCATACATAACCTTATCTCATATGATCCCATGGGATTTAATCTGATATAATTTGATCCGCAAAATTGGTATATCTAATTTGATCAAGTTATAATTATTAGAGTGTATTCAAAATTCAGAAAATTGAAAAGTCATTTACTCAACCAGGAGTACAACCAACACTAAATCATTTTAAAAGTATATTTTTGCTATCAGACTGTGTTATTAAAAAACTCTTTTGAAAACTTTAGAAGATCAGCGAATGTGTCACTGTATCGACTGACTTGAAGATATGTTAAAATTATAAATATTTACGTTACCACAGTGTTCTAAAATGTTTTAAAATTTCCACGAATTCATTTATTAAGATGCATACTTGGGCCATGCACATCGTTCTTGTAAGCGCTTGAAGTCTCTCAGTATTACCACCTTTTGATCACAAATCGGATGAAAATGTTCATCTTAACACGTAGAGGCCAAGTCAGTGTCTGCTCACAATCAGTCTCAACAATTAAGTCTGGCAGAATATATTTTTATACAAGATAGTTAATTTCACCGATTTCATTTGTCATAATATTTTTACAACCTGGCATCACCAGCATTACTGCTATCATGATATCAATAAACAACAAGAGTTAGAAACATTAACGTCTGTAGATGGTCCGTACACTTTGGGCACTTTTGCTTTAGAAATATATAGTTGTTTGGGTTGTAATACAGTTTCTTTGTTTTTAATGTAAATGTCAGTCATTTGTAGAACAAATTAAATTGTTTACTACCCTTGTAGTTAATTTAAAAAATCAAACCACATCAAATGACTGTTTTATGATTTTACAAAATAATGATTTTAAAAAAATAAAAGTTTGTTTATTTTTTACTACAATTGTTAGTCATTTTTACTACAATTGTTAGTAATTTTTTGAACATTAAAAAACAAATGACAATGTTAGTTGAATTTACTGAAATGAAAGTCGTAAGTTCTTTAGGTGAAATTTCATTTGTTTTTAACTACATTTGAAGTGGTCTTTACCTACATAGACTGGAACACGTAAATGTATATACGACAACAATAGCGGACAATCAATGGAACCTGAAATAAGTCATAAAATAAAAGCGATGAGTTCATTCCACGCGATTATAATGTTTTAAGGTGTATTAAATTGCATCGATTTTCATAGGATGGCACTGGGTCATGATAATTTATATTTTGCAATACAAATTTGATAAATTTTACCTGTAGCTTTTCCAGGCGATTTATTTAAACTGCAGCATAAGGGTTACATATAAAAGATGCATATTCTAGTTTCGGACGGACAAACACTGTGTACAGTAGTTTTCTAGTGTATGCATCACTAAAATCTGCAGAAGTTTCTTCGGATAAATGCTAAGACAGAATATGCCTTAGGTATTATGAAATTCAAACTGGTTAATGAAACAGAGATCTGAGTCGAAAATTACTCCCAAATCATTGATTTCATTAACTGTTTAAGTGCAAAATCTTGAATTTTATACGATGATAAAAGCGGGGAGGAACATCTATAATAACTCATATGATAACACTTATCAGTATTAAAAGTTAAACCATTTTCCCATGCCCAACATACAACTTTATCAATATCACGTTGCAAACCACGAACATCATTTATGCTCGAGATTCTATTGTAGACCTTGAGGTCGTCAGCATATAACAAAAATTCGCTATGAGAAAAACAAAATTGAATATCATTTATAAAGAGTTTAAAAAGCAACGGTCCTGAAACGCTTCCCTGCGGAACTTCAGAGATAGTAATATATGAATAAGATGTGATATTTCTATTTTTACAATACATACTCTGTTAGTTAAGTATGATTTTAGCCAATTTAATAAATTCGAGCAAATTCCCAATAAAGAAAGTTTTAGAATCAACACTTCATGTGATACACGGTCAGAAGCTTTCTTCAAGTCTGTATATATAACATCAACTTGAAATCCTGACTCTACAATTCTTTGTAAATACGGCAAGATTTGTCGTCGTAGATCTTCCCGAGACAAAACCATACTGTGAAGGATTTATGTAGCGCTTAACTAAAAATGATAATTTCTCACAAATAATATGCTCAAATATCTTTGATATAGTCGATAATTTGCATATTGACCTATAATTCTCAACTTTACTTTTCACTCCATCCTTTAAGATTGGTTCAACCCAACTAGTTTTCCATTTAGGAATAAAATGATCGATTTTCAAAGACTCATTAAATAATAGAACAAGTGGAATACACATTGCCTTAGCACAACTCTTAATAAAGAATTTAAGATAAAATTCGGCATAAGTTTACTATATAGAGACACATTTGCAAGCGAGAGAAAACTGCTGGATATAGATCAAAATCCATCTATAAATAGCACAAATTATTCAAAAAGGTCCCATGTGGTGTTTTATATTCTAGAGATAGAGGTTTATCTCGGGTATAAAAGTGCCTTAAGACTTCATATCTTGAAACCGTTTTATATCGCATGTTGATATTTATATTGTGCGTGCAATTAAAATTTGTAAATTATATGTTTTTGATACGACATATTATCAAATTAATATCTTGGAAGTTTTATGTCTGAAATCTCCAGAATTAGGTATAAAAGTTTCCACAATATATTTTGTTTGTACTTTCCTACTTGTGGTAGAAAATGGTCATAAACATAAACACAAAATACTTAAGATTCGCCACCTAATTAGGAATTAGTAGTAGTAGCCTCCAAGAATTTTAATTTTTTTTGTTTTATATATCGAGACCCCAACTCGAAAAGTTTGCATGCTATTTTTTTACCCTTTTTTACCCTTTTCTTAGTTTTTTGTTATTTTGTTATTATGAGCTTTCAACCTCCGTATATTTACAAACACATTAGCCAGGTTGACACTAGTATTTCGATCGGGCTAAAGATCTCATCAGAACCTGATGTTTTAGAAAAGCTAGAGCCTCCATAAAAGGCAGAGCTTTAACAAAAAAACCTTTTAATCATAAATTTTGCTCTTTTTAGTTGTCAAACACGTGGCTAGGGTGTTTTCCTAATATGACGTTACTAGACTTTGAAGACCAAAAATGTTCTATTAAAAAAAAAAATTAGTTTTGACTTGGGCTTAAGTAAAATTTTTTACCGTTTTATTAGTTTTTTTTTTTATATAGATCGAGATTATTTTTATGTTATTTTCAATTTATAACCAGCTTTCAACCTCAGTATATTTACAAAATAAAGGCAAATCAAGCATATTAGCTAGGTTGCCACTGATATTTCGATCTGGTTAAAGATCTTATTAGAACCTGAAGTTTTAAAAAGCTAGAGCCTCCATCGAAGAATATCGATATTGACAAAAGTGGTATATTTTGCTGTAATTTTTAATTAAATTCTTTCAAGTGATATGATCAGATATAACCTTATACAATTATATCCACAATTTGAGTGTATCCAAATATATCAAAGTTCAAATATATTTATATATACCTTCAGATATAATTATATATCATTTAAGATATGTTTATATATAAATATATATAAGGTAATATATATATATATATATATATATATATATCAGATATAATTGTATAGACTCAAATTTATTATATAATTATATATGGTCATATATGAACATATCTAACCCTTTCTACACGGAACGTTCAAAATATCATATTATAGGCAAATATTTCGATCTGATGCAATAAAAAACAGAATGTTTGCTTTGACAAAATACATTATGTACATGTTTTACCATTTAAAACAAATTTTGTTTATTACAATTAGGACTTTTAAATAATATTGCTTTTTTATTAAAACAGTTTTATTAAAAAGTTTTCAAAAAAAAATAACAAAAACATTGGAGTAATTTTACAGACATTATAGTAAGTAAAAAATTACCTACTATAAAGAGGGTAAATTTCAACAAAAATTTATTAGAGTGTACCCCCAAAAATTTTACAAAATTGTAAAACAAGATATTTCTATTTTTATACTTAAAGTTAGTTAGTTTGTCATGCTTTAGTTGTTATAATTACATAGTTTAAGCTTTATATTTCAAGTACTTGAAATTTTTATTATAATTACAGTAAGAATTTCAGGTTTATGGTTTTAATAAAAGATATTATTAAAAAAAACTTTCATTTTTCTTTCAACCTTATGATTTCTGATTAAAATTTTGATATATATATAGAATGTTTGTTTATCTATACAGAAAAAAGTTTGTTACTTAAGTCTTTTGTTTTAGGTGAGTATTACATTTAAAAATAGATCTCTTATTTAACAGGAATATTAAAATAGTTTGTGATGAACAAATTTTAAGTTAAAATTTGGTAAATATAAAAATATTTTTTAGAATTTTATTGAGATTCTAATATATATTTAGCACGGCTTTAAACTTATATTCATTAGAGCACTTAAATGCATTAAAATTTACTTATTTTATTGATATGATTTTATAAAATCTATATTTAAAAACGAGTAATAGTATATCCGTACATTTTTTTTATCACAAGATGTGGTTGAGCATATAACAGAGTAAATATATGAGCCACTTCAAAAATTTTCGACTCCTGTTGAAACTAAATTTAGGTGCCTCTTATTTCTCAAGGTTTTTTGAATGTATAGAAACGATGGAGAGAGTTAGGTACACTTAAAAACTAGGACATTAAAAATTTCTCATTGAAAAGTCTTCACTTAAAGAATTGAGGGCCATTTAAATGTCAAAAAAATAAAAAAAAAATTCCCTGCGGGAAATTGACCAGTCACTGGTATGGTCACGTGACTTTGTGTGTATGAACCTGTAATAGTTTCGGTTCTAGAAGGTGGTAATTGCTAACTTTGGAGCACCTTGTGACGTGGCGAATAACTTGACGAAGGTAACCTATCAGGTAGGTAGGTAGTGTTAAATCAGGTAGGTAGTGTTAAATCAGGATCATTTTAGAATTCATGTGATATGCAGCAGGACCAGTGGGATAATATTTATATCCTGACTGGCGTAGGTATACGTATCGCAGAACTGGAAAAAAAATTATGTAAAACTAGTCCTATATTAATCGAAATGTATTCTGTTACAGGGGTAGTTTGAGTGGAATAATTTTGTGACATACGCAGGCACATATCCAGGATTATGTTTTACCGGCACATCAATTATCAACAAAAACAAAGAAAAAAAAAATTTTATGAAATTTAAATTTTCCAATATATAAAATAAAACGTTTTCTCTTGTTGTTGTAATTGTTGTTGTTGGGCCGGTAAAACATAGTTCGGGCTACGTGCCTGTACGAATACACTGATGTAAGACGTACATGTCGCCGGGCATGCAAAAAGCATTTATCAAGTAACATGTCACTTTTTATTCAGTGTGTCATATTATGTACGGGTTACTCGAAGTTTGGTGAAAAAAAAATCCCCGCCAATAAAATGCCAACGATAACAACTAAAAAGTCATATTTTCATTATTTGAACAGTAAATTTAACAAAAATAACCAAAAAAAAAACTTCTTCCATATTTTTGTACTTCAAGTATGCTTAAAATAGCTCTAGAGGGCGCTACGTATCATGGATCATAAAAGTAATATAATTTTTGAAATCTTGAGGAAATTTAATTTCATTTGAATACCCACATTTTTGGGCGCCCCCAAGAGGGGGAAAAAAGAAAAAAAATTCTTTTTTAGTTTCCAGAGGGGGTAATTTTTATTTCTTTTTTATCTTTAGGGACACTCCATAAAGTTCAGTTTTGCCTTTACTCTTTATTTATTATTTAACTTGTATTACAGTTTTGTTTTAATATTAATATTTTATTTAAAAGTCATACTTACAGTAGTCATAAAAATGTGTGTGCCCCAATTATGTCATATTTAGACATTTATGTTCTTTATATACAAATATACCAGCAGTTTTATTAACGTATTATAAATATTTTTCCTATCATCTTTCTTGCAAAATAAATGTAGGTCGTTTTTAGCACAACACCGCACAAACTTATCTCACCACAGCACACTCAGCTTAACAGTAGTCAGTCATTTAATTTGGGGCATCCCTCTTCTTTTTTGTTCATGTTGTTAATCTCACACTATGATTATGTTGTTAATTTGTTGGTTATAAAAATATTTAATTACTTACAAACTCATTTTCTTAATGCTACAAGTAATATTTATATGAGAGTATTTGTGGCATGAATTTACCAGTATGCAATATTCAATTTGGATTGGTAACATTTTTTGTAAAGACTTTAATTGATTTTATGTTGTGAAATTTTAGAATGCTGTAAAAATTTTAATTGATTTATAGTTCCTCATGTTGTGTTGAGTAATATGTACAACTATCAGGACTGTGCCAAATTAAGTGACTATTTTATTTTAAGTTCCATATCAAAATTATGTTGTAGGTCGCAAAAAATAATAATAATGGAAAAATAATGGAAAAATTTTAACACTTCGTCTTCATTTTTCAGTTAGCGCTGCGAAAAATAAGAATTTTCGATGAAAAAAATTTGTTCCAATAGTTTTTTTTATAAGCAATTAAATATAAGAGATCAAAAAAAGCTTGGTATGGTTTTGTAGGCAAATAAATTCTCTACAAAGATCACTTTTCACCAAATTTAAAAAATCATCTCCGTTTTTTAGAGCTAACAAAAGCCAAATTTTTTTAAAAAATTTCAAATATATTTATTTTTTAAATTTTTTAAAAACAAAAACTTAATACCTAATTTAAATTAAGTTTAATGGGTCTTTTATGACCCTCGGGCACTAAGGGTTAAATATCTTTTGAGTAAAGGTAAATAATATTTTAGTCTTATAAAATTTAAGTCATATTTTTCCGAATATTATGAAAGATGTTATTCTGTAAATTTCCTAGTAGGTCTTTTTTATTTAGTCAAAAGTGTAAAAATTAATTAAAAATACATAAAATAATTATTTTTATCTAGATGAGATTATTTTGATCAATTAAAAAGCTCTACAATCTTGCTGTCATAATTAAGATATAGTTTCGTGGGTCTATGGGAACGTGATAAGTTCCCCACCTTTTATTTATTTTATATTAAACAATTGAAGGGCTTACTGTAAAAACTTGATAAGCCACATTTATTGTTTTATGGATTTTCGCTGTTTTCTAGACACCCATTGATTAATATTTAATAGAATACTTATTGCAACTACCTAGAGTATAGAAGTCATGCAAAAGTCATATTTTTTGCATCTTTTTAACCTTTAAAAGGCTCAAAACAAATTAATAATAAAATGTGGCTTATCAAGTTTTTACAATAAGCCCTTCAATTTTATTTAAATTTTTATAAAATATATTTTTTATTTTCTTTTTTAAATTGATTCCAAAATTGAATTGAAAATATTTGACAACCGAATACAATACGAATACAACCGAATTCGGTTGTGAAAACCGTATTCAGTAATCAATACCAAATTTTACGGTTGTATCAGCCGAATTAAATTCCAATTCGTTTATGGTAACATAATTATGTTATATCGATCTAGTTTTGTTGTCACAACCGAATTTTACGGCTGCAGCAACCGAAGTTTTCATCAATTAGGCTGCACCAACCGAATTTTCCATTAACTCCGTTGCAGTACCGAATGACATACCAATTATGTCGTAACTGTGGAATTAAGTTTGTCAAAACTTCAAAAATAAAAACAAATGAAAAATATTTTAAAAATTTATAAAGAAAAACAATAATTTATGATGTGAGAAGATTATTCAAAATCAAGATCATTTGTTTTTTGTTAAACAAAAAAAAAATGTCTGCATCCGCTAATTTAATGCAGACCTTATCTACTGGCAGGTCCTTACATATTTCATTTCTCGTCACCGAAAATCTTCATACGACCAATGTTGAAGTGGTCGAAGATTTACCTAAATTATAATTTTTGTTTGAAAAAGATCAACGCTTTACCCGTATTGGTTTTTTTACTTGATGAGAAGTAAAAAAACAAAACTGGAAGAATTGAACTAATTCAAATCAAAAATAAAACATTTTTAACTACTAAACATTAGTTTTAATTTTTTTAATTTAAAAATAAAACATTTGAAAAACAATAATTTTAAATAAAAAAAAGCGGATATGGCATGAAACGGCGTGTAATAAAATGCATATAGTTATAACTGAACCTTTTCTACGGATATTATGGATCATAAATTTTATTACGGAAAATGCTTTACGACAAATGTATGCAAGTATTGGAATTTTACAAATAATTTTCTGGAAGGTTCAGCAAAAAATGTGCTATAGTGCACTTACAGCAAGGATTTATTAAAGGTTTATTGGATCATCTGTAGATTTTCAATATATGTACTTAAAGTCATATCTAGAAAACGACTTGTAGTCAAACTCTGTAAATTTCCCCAAAAAAGGTAAAAAATACGTTTGAACATTGTGTATCCTTTGCTACAATTATTTTGTTCCTGAAATTACAGAATCCAGCTCGTAAAAAATCATCAACAAATTTTGCAGTTTACTTGTTCACAATAAAAATTAGAAGTCGTCACCATTGTCGCCTTTATTAATTTTATTGCATATTGTTTAGAAAACGTTACTACTTTTTTTAAAAGCACTAAACAAGAAAACTTGTTTTTAAAGAACACTTTCTTCCAAAGGATACTAAAGGACGTACCCTAAACGTCTTTTAAAGAGTACATCTGTTAGTATACTTTCGAAGAAAATGTTTTTAAAAACTATTTTGATCAAATTTACTTGGTTTATTGTTCTTAAAAAAACGCTTTTTTAGTACTCTTAAGTTATAATTTTCTAACTGAGAAATCATTCTTCATTTAAGATATTTTTAAGTTTTAATTAATAATACTCATGTTTCGTCATTGAACCTACCGAAATAGCTATGTCAAATAAAAATTGTTGTAATTAGATTTAGTCCTAAATGACAATATTTTATGATTTCGCGAAATTGTTGTCTAAATTATTTTTAAAAATTATTTATACACACTCTAGCTTTTTTTTATAAAAAAAATTGCGTCCAAAAAGCATAGAAAATGTTCTTAAGATTAGGCATTACCCGATTAAGCCCATGCTTACCATATGCTTACATAAAAACCATCAAAAAATTTTCACAAAAAACAAAATTAGTGTCCGCTTTAAGCTGTATATTGTTATTAACGATTACAGCCAAAATCTTATATTTTTATACAGTTTTTAAATCGTAGTTGTATCTTGTTCCATAAATAAGATATTCTCTTTTGAAAGCTATTGTTTAAAAAATTAGCCTTGGCCCATTTGGGTTGGACAACTCCATATTCCATATAGCTATTACGATAGGTGCAGCCACAATTTTTGATTTATTTATGTTTGTTAATATTTTAATTTTCGTTCCTTAAAAGTACGTATTTCTAAAATAAAAAATTAATAAAAATTCAAAAAAACAACTTGTAGAATATGCTTCCCAGCAAAACCACACATTACCAAATCATGGGTAAAGTAATGTATCGCCATAGGGCTTCACGCATTACATTAAACCTTACTTCACTGATAAATTTTAAAATCTGTAAATCTGTATTTTTTTCTTTATAATTCAAAAATTTTACCTTTATTATGCAGATATTTAAAAGAAACTACGGTTTTTAATGTTATAAAATATTGGGACATTTTTGGCCCCAAGTGCACAAAAGGGTTAATTTAGATTTTTTTTTTTTAAATAACAAATACAAGCTACGAAAAAAAATTTAGTCAACTTTCATCAAAATACGAAGATACCACACGATTTTTCTTTAACAATTTCATGAAATCTTCAAAATTTCCAAAAAATTGACTTTTGACCTTGTGTTTTGACCTTTGGAGTAGGTCGATTTTGACAAAATTTTCAGAATATACTTCTTGCAGCTTGTGTTATGAAACCCCAAATAGCAATAATTGGTACTTGTTAAAAGTAGAAAAATGTTACCCTTATATTAAATTTTGTGCAAAAAAAGCCATTTTCCTCGAAATCCGCCGAATTTAAATAGGTGCCCTAACTAAATTAACCGGGGAATATGTCTAATTTTTGGTAGTTTAATTTAGAATTTTATGCTTAATAAAACCTTAGTGTGCAAAATTGTTTTTTTTCCATTTTTGTTGAACAAAATTTTTTAAAATTTGATTTTGGAGATTTGAAAAATACCCTAAAAATATTTTTGGTTTTTGACGTCATCTTAGGACAGGTTAACGACATCCAAAGTATAATATATTTCATATCTCACAGTTAATAAGTCCACTAAGTAAAAAAAAAAAATATTTCGGTAATTAATTTCGAAAACGTTTAGAATGTGGGCTCGAAATTTGTGATCAAGGCTAATTCTTCACCGATTTTTGGTTTTTATATCTTTTTGAAAACGTTTTTGTATCTTCATCTCGATTAATTTATAATATGGTACAAAAACTGCTTCAGATATTACTTCTTTTTTGAAAAAATGCATAAAAGTCATTTTTTTCCCATACAAAACACACTGTCAATTTTCAATCGATTTCCGCCTCGACTTTTCTTTGTCCGATCGGCACCAAATGTTTTTATGTACAAAGGAACCAAGCTAGCCCATGCGTTGACTTTAGAACTCAATTTGAAAAACGGCCATACAAAGTTGAACACCTCTAGTGGACACATTACCTTGTAAGGGGCAAAGTAACTGGTTACTTATATGGCTACATGGTGGAAAAAAGTAATGAGTCTATAAATAGATTTTCTTAAAAAAAAAAAATGCGTAAAAATTTTTTCTTACAGATATTTTTTTTTAAATAAATAAATTTTTTTTTTTTTTTGATATTAAATAAATCACGTGGTCATGCTGGGTTTCGAACCTGGGGTCTCTGGCATTTAACAATTAGTTAGGCGAGAACTCTACCAACTGAGCTATCGATACATACATATAATATTTTATTGCTTAAAATGTAAATGAGTTGTTGTGCTTCGTATTTTCGTTCGTGTTATCAAAAATATACACCTTACCCTCAGCTTACAAAAAATCACAAAGTAATGTGTCTATAAATAGATTTTCAAAAATATATATTAATAATTACTTTAGGTTTAGAATTCATACATTATGTAATTGATGATCGGTAAGTCATTATTGTATGTTTAAACTGCAACACTTTTAAACTGCAACACTTTTTGTCATGTGTAATTATGCCATATTCTTTAATAATTTTTTAAAACTTTTTACTTTAATTTGTGTAAGTTAAACTTGTTATATACAAACTGTTATATATTGTTAGAAAACATGATATTTAAGGTTTTATAGTTTTACGTGATATAAAGAAGTTGATTGTTAATGTTGGTCTACCAACTATATATGGCCGAAAGGGCTCGGTTGGTTTTTTTTAAATAAACAAAATTACAACATGCGTTTTTTTGGGGCTAAATGTGATCAAAAATTCAGCAAAAATAATTTATACTTTCGGCTGTGGCAACCGATTTATTATAAAAAATTCTGTTGCGGCAACCGAATTTCCGTGGTTAAGGCAACCGAATCCATTCGGTTACATCAACCGAATTTCTGAGGTTGGTGCAACCGACCGAATTCGGTTGGAAAAAAAATCGGTTGGAGCAACAGAATTTTTATGAGATTGTTTTTTTTATAAAATATCCTGGAAAGGAGTCGCTCCAAATACAAACTAGAATTATAATTTTTCCATATATATATATATATATACAATAGCTATTTTATTTTCTTAAGCTAAAGCAGAAACTACACGAGTTTTTGTTACATAAATTAAGTAGCGAGTGATGTTTTCTAATAACACATACACTCAACAAAAAAAGTTAGTAAAGTCCGCAAAAAATGTAGCTGAGTCAGCAACATTTTAGTCAGGAAAGTGCATGCAAAAAAATTGCTAATGTCAGCAAAATCGTTTGCTGATAATTAACAAGCTGATTTTTAGCAACAAAATTATTAGACTTTTTGCTAAAAGACTGAATATTAGTAGATTGAAAAAAACTAAAAAAATTAGTAGAAATGTTATACTAGTAATTATTTGCTGAAAATCTTAAAACTGTTTTTGTTATTGTTTTAAATAATTATTTACAATACGTTACAAAATAAAAAAAATGTTCATAATCCCACATTGACGACACGAATTAATTTAATATCTTCAAATATATAGATATAATTGTATATAATATAAACAAATTATTTTTGAACTACTTACATCAAGGTTTGTTTAAGTGATGGTATCTTTCTAGAAATGAAACAAAACGGAATAAAAAAATATGAAATATAAAACCCCTTTTTTGCATTAAGAAAAAGGAAACATACAATGTTACGTTAGATGTGTGTTCTTGTGTTTCAGTTTATTATGTCTACCTGTACGTATATTAGTTTGCAATTTAATCGCACTACATTAATAATCATTATAATCATTTCGCAACATCATTCTGCGTATATCTTTCAATCTGGTTGTCGTACACACTTTTAATATGCTTATCAGCACAATTTTTTTAGCAAAATAAATTAGTAAAACTTTATTAAATATTAGAAAACATAAGTTCAAAACATTTAAGTGCTGAATAAGTATAACTAAAATTTTAGCTGAAAACATAACTTAAGCAAAAATTTTGAAAAAAGCATACTTGATTTACAAGACATTTGCTAACATTTCTACTAACTTATTTTTTTAGTGTATTAAAAGTTTGGTTCTTCGTATCGCTGTGGATTTTCTATTGACGAAATTGTAAAAATGAGAAATTTTAACTTTTACGACATGCATAAGAAAAACTTTCGCACCTTTCGAAACGTTTAATATATTAAATTAAAAAGCATAGTTTCTACTATACTCAGGGAACTTCTGCTTTAAAAATATGTAGTTGTTTGGGTTGTTATACAGTTTCATTATTTTTAATGTAAATTTAAGTTATTTGTAAAACAAATAACATTTTTAACTAAATGAACTACAAGCATTTAAAAAAAACAACTCACATCAAATGACTGTTTTATGATTTTATATTAATTTTTTACAGTTGTTTTTTGTTATTAAAAAAAATAAAAATAAATAAATGTTTGTTTATTTTTTAGTACCATGTGGTTCATTTTTACTACAATTGTTAGTCATTTTTTGAACATTAAAAAACAAATGACAATCTTAGTTGAATTTAATGAAATGTAAGTCGTCCTTTCTTTAAATGAAATTTAATTAACATAATTTCCTAAGTGTACTAAATAGTTCATACTATTTGAATGTTGTAAAAAAGTTGCGTTTTTGTTTTCAATTTTATACATTTTTGCAAAAAGTTTCTCAAAAAAATTATATTTCCTACAAAAAGTTGTTTGCAAATATATCTTTAACTAAACAAAGCTAACTTTTCAACTCTAAAGCCATATTCGTATTCTGCGTTCCAAAGTATTTTAAAAATTATGTATCGCAACCACGATGCGTTTCAATTATTTCTGATTTTGTTGAACTGTGTTATTAATGCTTGAAATTTTAATTTGTAGTTTGGAGAGAAGGTTTTAACGCTACTCTCAAAATATAATAGATTTTCTCCTGTTAACTTGTGTTGGTTATATGGCATACATGATCTACTGATCTATTTCTTTAAAAATAAAGTTCACCAAAGTTTGTTTCTTAAGTCTTTCGTTAATATAGTCTAATACTCCTCAAATGTATTGCCTAAAATTGTCACATATATTTTTTCCATTGCTGTTATTCCCAGTTTTATGAAATTAACATTTTGCTGAAAACAAACGAACAGCAATTATTTTCCTCTATATCTGTAATAAAAATCTTAAATTATTCTATTGTTATTTTATTCTATCCAGAAAACATTTTCTTTTTGCATTTATTTGAAGAAAAAAAAACATGCATTACATAAACATTGCATAGCATTGGAACTAATTTTTATTCAATTTCCCACTCATTACTCTTCAACTTGTAAAAATTATTTTAGTTATTGTCAATGAACTTGTCACCCAAGTACGTACCTATAATATTCCTCATGAAACGATTCTATTTTTTTTTTTTCAAATTCAACCTCAACGATAGCAACATCACAAATCTATCTCTAAAAGTTTGTTGGTATTTATTATTTTCTTTCCGCAAACTTCGAATCTTGCAAAGACAACTGTAATTTTGACAGTTTTATAATAATATGTATTCGTATATTGGTACACACAGAAAAATATATTGCCAAACGAATTGAAAAATATAATTTAGTGGCAACAACTAAAAAAAATCAGTTCGAGTGCAGCAACTTAAATTAAATTGTATTAACCGAATTTTATTATGAAAACCAATATTCCTGCAGTACCAACGAATTTTAGTTGTAGTAGCCGAAACTAAGATGGAAAATAGCAAAATTTTTTCAGTGTGCAAGAGTTAAGTTGATGTTAGTATTGCAAGTACCTTGGCATAAACTTAAACTTGTCTCATATAAAGTGGTAAGTGGTATGTAATAAATATTTACAACTATGTATTATTTATGATGTTTTATTATTATTTTTTCACCTTTTATAACTTTTAAGTCTTTTTTAACATTTGTTTTGAAATAATTTGATCTCCTCGCATGAATCGATAGAAGCAACTGCAAAACAAAATATGCATTATAACTACAAGTAATTGTGTATTCATATTACATTTCACTGTATTGTGGTTTTATTATGTATAAGTTCTAAATTTTTTTTTTTTGTATTATTATGATGTTTAACAGCATTTTTGTGGCAACGCAAGCTACGAGGGCGGATCAATAAGTCCGTGACTTTTTGAATAAAACCCAGTTTTTTTTGCAAAAAAAAGTTGTTTTTCAACATAATCGCCTTTTAGCTCAATACACTTAGTCCAACGTTTCTCCAATTTTTGTATCACTTCCAAAAAATAGGATTTTTCGAGGTCCATAAAATAGGCATTTTTTGATCAATAATTTCATCGTTGGAGCTAAATCTCTTTCCACCAAACCATATCTTTAGGTTTGCAAATAGGAAATAATCACTGTTGCTAAATCCGGAGAATATGGCGGATGAGGTACCAATTCGTAGCCCAATTAATGGAATTTTGCTATTGAGGCTGCACACGTGTGCATCCCGCGTGTATTCCAAAAACTGTTGCCATCACCTTCTTGCCCGACAAACTTACCTTGGCCTTCTTCGGAGCCGGTATACCCGGAGAAACCCATTGCCCATTAAACTGCTGCTTGGTCTCCGAAGTGTTGTAATGGATCCATGTTTCATCCACAGTTACAAAACGCCTCAAAAACTCATTCGAATTGCTGTTAAACAACTCCAAACAATCCTTTGAAGTTGTCACACGATTACGTTTATGGTCACTTGAGAGCAAACGCTGCACCCATCTTTCAGACAGCTTTTTTAAACCCAACTGATCATTTAAAATCGAAATCACACTGCCATATGAAATGCCTATGGCATCAACAATCTCACGCACTTTTACTCTTCGATCGGCCAACACCATATCGTGGATTTTTTCGACATTTTCGGGTGTATTGACCTCAATTGGCCGTCCAGAACGTTCAGCTTTATTTGTACTTGTGCGACCACAACGAAAGTTACTAGACCACTTTTTTACCATTGAAGTCGTCCCCTTAGTATTTATCAAGCTTTTCCTTGGTTGGTTTTTTTTCGCAAAAAATAATGTTTAATGAGCACTCGAAATTCACTTTTTTCCATTTTTAAAAAAAATCCACGAGGTTGTATGTTTTGAACAGCTGTTAAACACAAAGTAAATGACGGAACTTGCTCAAAATTTGACAGTAGTCTATTAACAGGTGGTACTTGATGGGAGCAGTGTTGCATGTCATATAACTACGAGGGTAGTTCGAAAAGTCACGGACTTATTGATCCGCCCTCGTAATATAAAAATAATATCGTAAAACAGCTTAACATTTTCAAATGGTAATCAAAATTGATAGAATAATACACACAGAGAAAAATTTAGCTATTTGCCAACTCAAATTTGGTTACTAAGACTCAAATTCGGTTATTAAGAATTTCAGACGGTTGGCACAACTTTACATTTTTTCATAACAAAGTTCGGTTAATTCAACTGCATTTTAGTTGCAACGCCCAATATATTCAGAAATCTAATGTAAATATCGTTGTATTAACTAAATTTATAAGTTGTTATCATTAATACACACTTTTCAATTCGGTTGTCACTTTATTTCTCTGTGTATACCCATTTTAAAAGTGCTCTTTTTTATCATTTCATAACAGATATCGGTAGACTTCTTATATTTAGAATACTGACTTAAAAATATTAGCTCATACACACAGAAAAAAATTTAGCTATTTGTCAACTGAAATTCAGTTACTACTACTCAAATTTGATTATTACGAATTTTAGTCGGTTAGCACAACTTAACACTAGTTTTTCCAACAAAACTCGGTTAGTTTAACGGAATTTTATTTGAAAACGCCAAAAATATTCAGAAATATAATGTAAATATCTTTGTACTAAGTGAATTTGTAAGTTGTTGCCACTAAAATATACTTTCAATTCGGTTGGCACTTTATTTTTCTGTGTGTAGGTTTTATAGAGTTAATCATGAACAATTTAGTTCGAAAGAAACTCGTCTATTACGATACATCTGTTTTCTGTCTGTAAGCGGTAGAAAGTAATGTCTTAAATTTCCGAAAGATTGATTTAATTTTATACAGCGCACATTGTGGCTAAAATACCGCATTTCAGACATAGATTCAATTTTTCAAATATACAAAACTGACCTTTCTAACATTTGCTCCAACCGCTGTAACTGTCCCAATGGTGCCCCTTGAGGAATCAAATGCATGACCGACCTCTAAAGTTTTTCCAACCCCAACATTGTAGCTGAACATACCTACCCCTATCTTCATACCATAAGGTGGTGCCCATTCAATTTTTTATTTTTTATAAAATCGAGAACTCAAATGTGAGCTCAATTTTGTATAATAGCCCCCCTTAGAGTATGGAGTATGCTAGGGTGTAGGTATTCTCTTAGAAAATGTTGGGGTTTAAAAACTATTAGCGGTCGGTCATACTTTTCACTCATCTAGGGGCACCCTTGGGACAGTTAGACCTGCGGAAGCAAATTTTATGAACATTTAAATTTTGTATGGGGTGGAGATAGAGAGTACACTCAAAAAAATAAGTTAGTAGAAAAGTTAGTAAAACGTCTTGTAAATCAGGTATACTATTTTTCAGCAAATTTTTTGCTAAAATTATGTTTTCACCTAAAATTTTAGTTATAATTATTCAGCACTTAACTGTTTTGAACTAATGTTTTACTAATATTTTACTAATGTTTTACTAATTTATTTTAATAAAGAAATGTGCTGATAAGCACATTAATAGTGTGGACGACAACCAGCTTGAAAGATATACGCAGAATGAATTAGATGTCGCGGCATGTCAGGATGTAGTAGTGCCGAGGAAAATGATACTACAAAGTACAACTCTTGTAAGACATATAAAAAATCAACCATGGAAGATTTTCGTATCTGTTTGTCATACATAAAACAAAATTTCGGATTAAAACAACTTAAGTTTTGTGTTGTCACCGGCTTGTTGAAGATATTGTCTATTAATTCAATATAAGACAAAATAAAATATTTAAATTTAATAAAGATTAAATGTGTATTTGTAAACTAAATATTTATAGAGATTAAAAATCTAGTGTGGTCAGATTGCAAACAAAAAAAGCGAAAGACAAAGACACACATCTTAAGTAGATTTTTATGTTTCCTTTTTCTTATTGCAAAAAAGGGTTGTATATGTTATATTTTGTTGTTTTTTCGTCTCGTTTCTATAATTATCTGCGGCATTTGTGTTCCTTTAAAAGATAGCATCATTTAGACAACCATTCGATGTAAGTAGTTGAAAGATAACTTTGTTAATGTTATATATAATTATTTCTATATATTTGCAGATATTACATTAATTAATATCGTCAATGTGGGAGTATGAATCTATTCTAAATTATTGTTAAAAGAATCACAAAAAATGTTTTGGATTTTCAGCAAATAAATTAACTAAAATATATTTGTTCTACAAATTGTATGGGTTTTTTTCAGCCTACTAACATTCAGCAAAAATTTTATTAATTTTTAGCAAGGGTTTTTTAATTTCTAAACTTTTGCTCACTGTTTCTCAGCAGTAGATTTTGCTAACATTACAAAATTTTTTGCAAGCATCCACACAACTTTTTTGCTGAATTTACAAACTTTTTTTTGAATGTAAGTATGTTGGAAAAAAATGTTGGGTGAAAAATTAATTGGGGTCGGCCTTAAGTAAAAAAATTTTAGAAATTATTTAAAATATTTAACACTGCGGTAAAAAACCCCAAAAAATATACAATGCACTTTATTTAGAAATACTTCATTGAACTTTGAGTTTTTGTGTAAAATAACTGTTAACAATAATAAAATGATTTTTGGAACATAGGATAATTATTTATTTTTTAATTAAAAAAAATTAAATTTTACTAAAACTGACAATCTAATTATTTTTTTTTTTTAAATAAAAAAAAAAATGCTTCTGAAAATATGAAAATAAATTCTAATGGGCATAAAATCAATTTTTGTAGCATGTCTCTGGTTGCTTTATAAGGGAGGTATCCCGACCGGCAGATCTGAATGAACTTCAGGTATGTTGTAGTGAATACAAATTTATGTGACCTGTGTTTTTTTTTTTTTAACTGCGCAATCTCATGTTTAGGGTTTACTGATTGGGGTCAATAATGACACCATTTTTTTTTTTTGTTTATTTCGTTCTATTTGAAGTATTTTAGAGAAATTTGGTATCAAACGAAAGTTTTTTGAGGACGATTTTACTAGTGTTCAAATTATATCTAAAATGTTTCAAGAATTTTTGTTATTAAAAAATGTGTTTTGAGTAACATTAAATCTGGCATTTTATTAAGGAGTTGTAGTTCTATTAAGCTGAAAATAATGCATATTAATGTGTACTTAATTTAATCCAAGGGGTGTCTGAGCTTTTTCCGATATTCGAAATCATTCAGTTTTTATGCGACTTTTCTCTAAGAGCCATTTTCCCCTATATGTCAAACAATTCAAAAATATGGTAACACTCTGTAAACTATATAGGCAATTTGGGTATCACAATTTTTTGATTACTTTAACCCTTTGTAAACCTAGTTTTCGTAAATTAAAGTAAAGTTTTCATACAAAAACAAATTAATTTGTTACAATACTTTTGAACCCTTAAACGTAAGATTGGGCAGCTAAAAAAATTTAATTGTCCCTTTTTTTGGCTCCTCCACAACATATAGTAAAAAATAAACAAACATTGTTTTATTTTATTTAATTTTTTCAAATAACAAAAAACTACTGTAAAAATTAATGTAAAATCATAAAACAGTAATTGGATGTGGTTTGTTTTTTTTTTAAATTAACTACAAGGTTAGTACAAATGACTGTTATTTACATTCAAAATAAATAAACTGTATTAAAACCAAAACAACTACATATTTTTAAAGCAGAAGTTCCCTGAGTGTGGGAGTATAGCTGGTTAAGTAATGAAGTAAATATTTTTTGTCCATTGTTTTGTCTCTTGTTTAGTTTCCTAGATATAGCCTATTTTAGAAGTATAGTATACATATAATAAATAACTATGAGTTACTAACGCCATCTACAACTGATACTGATAGCCATCCCCAAGTGATACAAGTGAAAATGGCTTGCAAACAATTGTGGTTTAAATGAAATGGAAAATTTGTAAACTTGAGAATAACGAACTGCTAAAAATTAGCTTGAAAATTTAGCTCAAACGCGAAAGAAATTTCTTCTTGTGGTAAAATAAGATAATTAAAAACTTCAGATAAATAACTGATTTAAACGATTTCAACGGAGAAAAAAAGGAAAAAGCCACCCTAATGGGCATATGTAGACACATGTGTATCAAAAACCAAAAAATAAAAAAGAACAGCTAGAATTTTATAAAAGAATGGACAAAATGGGCATAAAAGGTAATGTCAAATGGCAATCAAATAAAATCCATAATCTTGAACAATAAAAAAGCCCCAAAAAAACAAATCAATACAAAAAGGTTATTTTGTTTAAAAAGAAAGAAAAAAGTAAGCGCAAGACAAACGCTTTATAAACAAGCTTACATGTAAGACACATTTGAAAGGCATACATCAAAGACATCAAATCGTCAGAAGAAAAAAAAAACAAAAAGTATGCACACAAAAGTACTCCATCAAATGAATGTACAAGTATAAATTGATTTAAATTGAATACACTTTTGAAAATCCAATTCAAATAAAAGAGGTGCGCTTATTTGTAAAGTCGAAAATGAACAATGAACTAAGAGAATGAAAAACAAAAGAACTTTTTAAACGAATACTTTGTATACAAGACACTTATTATTGGTCAAAATGGTAATTGAAACACTTGGTATAATGGCAACCAAAACAAAAAGAGTTAAGTTGACTTAACTCAAATAAACGACAACAACAATTGTTTGCATACAAATATGCGTGCAACCTTATGATGACCCAACATGATGTGGGGATTAATCAGCAGAAGTAGCTAGAGATAGAACGAAAACAAACAAAAAAAAACTTAAAAAGTTTTTATTTTCTTTAACAATAAAGACAATACCAACAAAAATTCAATTGCATTTCGAAAAAGAGTTTTTTTTTTCTTTAAATACATATTAACACAACTTTAACGCAATAACATCATTTTACCATTTACATGAATACCCAGTGTAGAAAAGCATCAATATACACTCAGGGAACTTCTGCTTTAAAAATTTGTAGTTGTTTGGGTTTTAATACAGTTTCTTTATTTTTAATGTAAATTTTTTATTAAAGTTCTGCCTGTTATGGAGGCTCTACCCTATGGGAAATGGGACCGGTTCTGCGTGTGCCCCAGGATCGGTCCCTTTGTACCAGGGACCGGCCCTCTGCTAAACCCTACCATATGTAAACAACTGGCAACTTTAACATTGGCTTGTCATAGGAGGGAGTCATTTGTCCTGCTTTAAACCACATAGTGGCATGCCACAGGACTAACCAAAGATGGGCATACCACAAGCCTGTCGCAAAAGGACCATGTCGTGTAAAATTAACGAAAACTAAACAGCTTTCAATGGGTAAAATTCTGGCTCCTCGTTCCCCATAGGGTAGCTTTTCAAAAACTTCGGGTTCTGATGAGATCTTTAGCCAGATCGAAATACTAGTATCAACCTAGCTAATATGTTTGATATGCTTTATTTTTGTAAATATACGGATGTTGAAAGCTCGTTATAAATTGAAAATAACATAAAAATAATCTCGATGTATATAAAAACAGAAAACTAATATAACTGTAAAAACTATTGCTTGAGCCAGAGTAAACACTAAAAATTTGTTTATATAAATAGAAAATTTTTGGTCTTCAAAGTTAAGTAACCTCGTGATGCTTGTTAGGAAAAGACCCTAGTCATGTGTTTGATTACTAAGAAGACAAGAATGGAGCAAAATTGAAAGTTCTGCCTATTATGGAATCTCTAGCTTTTCTAAAACTTCGGGTTCTGATGAGATCTTTAGCCAGATCGAAATACTAGTATCAACCAGAGCTGTGAATGAATCATTCATTTTTGAATTAATTCGCGAATCATTCATGCACTGAATTAGTAAAATTTTGAATTAATTCTTTTCGCCAAAAAACGAATTGAATGAAATTTGAATCGATTCATATGCATTTGGTTGCAATGAATTGCAATTCATTTTAAATCAAATGAATTCGGCAAAATGAATTGCAATTCATTTTCAATTCAAATGAGTTTGGCGAAATGAATTGCAATTCATTTCCAATTCATTTGACTTGAATTGATTTTGAATTAATTTAAATGAATTAGAAAAATGAATTGGAATTCTTTTTCAATTCATTTGAATTAATGTAAGTAATCCTATGAAACAAACTCCAAACACCATGTTTACTTTGATTTATTGCAATTCATTTTTCATTTAATTAATATGAATTGCAATATTTTTTCTAATTCATTTGAATTTATTTAAAATCAATTCAATACAAATGAATTGAAAATGAATTGCAATTCATTTCTCTAATTCACTTGAATTAATTCAAAATCAATTCAAGTCAAATGAATTGGAAATGAATTGCAATTCATTTCGCCAAACTCATTTGAATTGAAAATGAATTGCAATTCATTTTGCCGAATTTATTTGAATTGGAAATGAATTCCAATTTATTTTTACCAAATTCATTTGAATTAATTCAAATTTCATTCAATTCTTTTTTCATGTGAAAAGAATTATTTAAAATTCAATTCAAATTCGTAATGAATTGAAATCAAAAATGAATGATTCATTCACAGCTCTGGTATCAACCTAGCTAATATGTTTGATTTGCTTTACTTTTGTAAATATACGGAGGTTGAAAGCTCGTTATAAATTGAAAGAAAATGTCAGTAATTAGTAGAACAAATTAGTTTTTTTTACTAACCTTGTAGTTCATTAAAAAAAACAACCACATCAAATGACTGTTTTATGATTTTACATTCATTTTTAACAGTCGCTTTTTGTTATTTAAAAAAATAAATGTTTGCTTATTTTTTATTAATATATGTGGTTAATTTTTACTACAATCGTTAGTAATTTTTTGAATACAAAAGACAAATGTTAGTTGAATTTAATGAAATATTAGTGGTCCTTTCTTCAAGTGAAATTTCATTTGTTTTTGACTACAATCGTCGCTGTCGTCTTTACCTGTGTAATAAGCTTAGTCTACGAGTGGTTATATAAGTACATATTTGGTAATGGCAAATTCTTAAAATTGTCATTACAAATCTAATAATTAATGACGTCCCGACGAAAAAAGTTCCGATATAATCAAATATGATTATATATAGTATCACATATAACGAAACATCACATCTCATCTGATTCGAAAAATGACTTATATAAGCTGAGAGTATCTCATTTGTGTCTCATGGGATCTAATCTCATATAATTTGATCGAAAATATGGGTCTACCAAATTTGATACAATTTTATCTAATATTTTTTAATTAAAAAATTAAAAAAAAAAATAAAGTGTTTTAGAGATCAGTACTTTTTATTTTAATCCAATTAAGCACTACTTATAATTCATTTATAAATATTAATTTAAAAAAATAATGTTAAATTTAAAAATTATGCTTATTATGAAACGACATTTACCGAGGACGAAAATCCATTACGCATCTTGTAAGGGTTTGGTGTTGCAATTCTTTAAACAAGCCATTTCTAACGCTCTCTTCTAATAACCTAAACTGGTTTAAGAGAGTTTCGAAAAAAATGTGTTAACAGTGGTATTTTTAATTAATTAATTAATTAATTAGTTTTCATGCTTTTAAGCCATTTTAATTAAATTATAAAGTTAATTTGTATTGTTTTCACTGCATAAGTTTTATATAATTAACACAAAATGTATATACTAAAGAATATACATTAAAAAAACCTCTAAAAAACTGTTTCTCTTAAAACCAGTTGGCCATATAAAATTTAACAGATGTTATAAGTTCTCGTTTAGTACTTTAATCAAAAAGTATTAATAATCATTACAAAAAAAAAAATAATGACCAAGGTTGAGCGAGCATAGGAGACCGTCATCTTTCTGCAAATTGTTTTTGTGGTATGTGTTTGTATAAAGTGTGTTTTTTTTTGATTGTTGTGCTTTTGAGATCAGTTTTTTTTATGTGCAATCCGACACAGATGAGGGGTTGGGACCTCCAGTGCTAGAACTAGCTGGCAACCTCATCAGCCCTCTTCCCATGTGATCGGTCGATCCCTCCCTGACGTCCCTGAGCGGTCAAAATGGGTCATACTGGGATTTGCTGAGTAAGGGTTTTGCAACGGATCAATGACCAAGGTTGGGAGGGCATAGGAGACCGTCATCTTTCTCCAAATTGTTTTTGTTTTAAGTTTTTGTATAAAGTGTGTTTTTTTTTTTGTTGGTGTGTTATTGAGTACAGTTTTTTTTTATGTGTAAGCCGACACTGTAAAGGGTTTGGGACCTCCTGGGGCAGAGCTGGAGCTAGCTGGCAACCTCATCAGCCCAACGGTTTACAACATAATGGCAATGGAGGGCACAGAAGACCGTCATCTCTCTTCAAATCGATTTTGTGGCAAGTTTTTGTATAAAGTGTGCTTTTTTTGGTTGTTGTGTTTTGTTTTTTTTATGTGTAATCCGACACTGATGAGGGCGTTGGGACCTCCTGGGGCAGTGCTAGAGCTAGCTGGCAACCTCATCAGCCCAACCGTTTGCATTTTTTTTAACTCATTTATATTCTAATTATAAATATTACTAAAAAATATATAAAAGTAATAAATTTTTTTTATTAAATTCTACTGTATATATTTAATGATGTTTTGCCATATATAATTATATATAAGTTATCATTTTTGACTATGTTACACTTATATATGATCATATATTTTAGAATATATGTGCATATATTGTTTTACATCTATTTCATATGATCATATATACAAGATATGCTAATATATATCATACGATACAATGATATATGATGATATATTACGCCATATTAAAAAGTGTTCGTGAACTAAGTATAAAATATGAACATATATTGTAATATATGATGATATCAAGTTGCATATAAGTATATTGAAACTTTTTTCATCGGGATATTATTACTTACGAAAAGTCATGAAATATGTGGTTACTATATGCTTACATATATTGACAAAGATAATTAGTCTAAAGGTAAATAAAAAAACTAAAATTTAATAAGAATTTACTTTTTTTATTGAATTTTTTTTAATAAAATGTGCCCAAGGGACTACCAGCCAAGTGCTCTAACATCTGGGATATCTTGACACGATATACATGTTATACTTAATAGATAAAAACATGACTTGCTTGCACAAAATGACTTTACTTTAAAGCTTTCGAAAAATCAAAAATAAGTAGTTATTAGGGTGATCGATTATTCGACATTTATCGAAAACCGGTTTTAGATTTTTCCGAATAGTTAAAATTTAAAATTTTTTTTTTTTTACAAATTATATACTATTACCCTAACCGAGCACTAGCTACTATGGACTTCGGCGCGTTGTAGCGAAAACAGACCAGTGCCTCTGGTGGGAATCGTACCCACGACCCCCGCACTGATAAGCCAGTGCGCTACCAACTAGCATACCGGAGGAGCACAAAATTAAAAAAAAAAAAATGGTGTCTGGAATTTGAATTTAAATGTTATACAAGTGTACTTAAAAATAAATGTTTTTTTTTATTAATTTTAATCATATAAGTTTTTTATTTGAAAAATTATTATTCATTTTGAATCAGATTGAGAAAATTTTTTATGGTTTTAAAAAAACAATAATAATTTTTATAAATTATATAAAACTTGTATTTATTAGTGCTCCGAAGTTGTTGTCTGAGATACAAAACAATTCAAAACAATTTATTAAAAACTGTTTATTACACAGTGCAGCATTTTTAAGGTCATCGTTTGGTTCCTCTTTCGTACCCGGTTTTTTTTTGAAGTGTATATCGAAACTAAAAAAAAAACCGCAAAGGACTTGGCCAGATTACATCGAAATTTTTTTTTTTGGACACCCTAAGTTTTTGCACCCAAACATGATTTTTTTAAAAAAGGAAAATTTTTATGGAATCCATATATCATAAACCGTTCGGAATTTTGTTTTTATGTCTTTGGCAAAGTTGTAGATCCAAACCAAAGCAAAAAAATTCTCATATGGACCGACCCAAAAAAATTGCATCCACTGCATCAAAATTGCAAAAAATTGGGAAAAAAATGCTATTTTTTTATGATTTTTTGATGATTTTGTCCTGAAATGGCTTAAATACTGGGAATTTAAGAAATCTTTCTTCAGCTAAATTATATCTAACAACAATATAAACAACTCTCTAGTACATGTCATCTTAATACGAACATTCCTTAACCCTAGAAAGCACATCTTTTGCTCACACTTATTTTGCATAGCCAATGTTTGTCGTTTCGACAATGAAAGACTATATAGGTTAATGCCGTTTTTGTTGTTACTTGTTTTCAAATTTACTATTTAAACATTTTATTATTGTAATGCTGATATGTTTTTGAAAAAATGAATATATTTATTTTATTAATAAAAAGTAATTATTTATAACGCAGTTAACAATTTCATAATTTTTTTTTTTATTTTTTGTTTAAGTTTTTTTGTTTATTTATACAAATGCAAAACATGTGTATTATTAACTGCCGATGATTTTATTCTGCTACGATTTTACCCGAAAAAAGTATAGTAACTTCTGGTAAAATGAGAAACACAATTACTTTCTTATCACGCTCTCATTTACCGAATTTTTGTTAATAAAAACGCTTTTTGGTAAGATGGAGTCAAAGCGGGTTCGCGAGGTAACGTTTGTCGAACAGCTAGCTAGCTAGCTTAAATTCCGGAGTAGACCTTTTCCTTTGCACACTTGTAGGCACCATATGACCACAAACTAAACAAAAATAATCAATGTTTGGACACCGGCTATTTTCCATATTGCGCAATAGTTGAATTGTAAAATTTTGCACAAAACACGGATATAATTAGACTTTTCACTTTCGAATACACTTGTTGAATGACAATGAAACGATACTTGAACTGTTATTTATACTGCGTGCTAGTCTGATTGTCAAGTGTGTTTTATCTTCGTGTTGCACTTTGCAGGTAGAACTGGGTTTTTACAACACCCTTTTTTAAAAACTTCTTAAAAAATGTTTCTGAATGGGTGTAATTGTCAAGTGTATTTTATCTTCGTGTTGCACTTTGCAGGTAGAACTGGGTTTTTACAACACCCTTTTCTAAAAACTTCTTAAAAAATGTTTCTGAGTGGGTGTGATTGTCATGTGTGTTTTATCTTCGTGTTGCGGTTTTTAGGTGGAACTGGGTTTTTACAACACCTCATCTTCCTAAACAGGATTTTAAAATTGGATTTTAAAGTTTGGCTATTTCCATATTATCATAAAAAAATAGCATTTTTTTCCCAATTTTTTGCAATTTTGATGCAGTGAATGCAATTTTTTTGGGTCGGTCCATATGAGAATTTTTTTGCTTTGGTTTGGATCTACAACTTTGCCAAAGACATAAAAACAAAATTCCGAACGGTTTATGATATATGGATTCCATAAAAATTTTCCTTTTTTAAAAAAATCATGTTTGGGTGCAAAAACTTAGGGTGTCCAAAAAAAAAATTTCGATGTAATCTGGCCAAGTCCTTTGCGGATTTTTTTTAGTTTCGATATACACTTCAAAAAAAACCGGGTACGAAAGAGGAACCAATTTATGTGTTGCGCTGTGTTATTTAAAACGACTCAAATAAAACATATTTTAAAGAAAAACTTTTAATAAACAACATTTTTTTTAAATACCCACAAAAAAACCTGTGCTTTTTATTTACAAAATTTTAAATAATTTTTTTGTTAATAAGAACAATTCAAAAATGCCATAAGACCAACGACAAAATGACATAGAAAAAAATCAACGTTAAGTTAAGAAAATTTTTTAAGTCTATAAGAGTAATTTTTAAGTAAAAATTAGCTCTATTGCATGAACAACTTTTATGAAAAATCGGATATTTTAAACAAATTGTTCAGAACATACCGTTTATACCGATGATTTTTGTAAATTGACGTCTAAAAAGTAATAGTTTAGAAGAAACCGGGTATTCGACAACAAAAAATCGGAAAAACCGAACCGACAACACACTAAAAACCGGTTTTGAAAAACCGTCTCGATCACCCTAGTACTAATACATATATGTAATATATAGAGATGATCAAAAACATGAAAGTGAATTCTAAAGTTAACGAATAATTTCTTTCCTTTGTATATAATAACATTTAATATGAAGTTTGGTGGCGATTGGACAAAGAAAAGTCGAAAAGTCCATTAAAAAATTATTCATAACTAAATTAACCTTTAGTTGTTCTTGGTGTCAAAATGACCCTTGGTTGAAAAGTATTAGCATTACACAGTATATTATAAAGAATTGTCAACTTGAGGTCATTTTGACACCAAGAGCATCTAAGGGTTAATTTAGTTCCAAATATTTTTGTAATACATTAAAGGAATGACTTTGGCCACGTATGTGAAATAAAAAACAAGAGTATAAAAAATATTTTTTGTTCAAATATACTATATAAAATTCCACAGTATCTCATTTAATCACAACGCGGCACGGGGTTTACAATGTTCAATTTGGCCAACATTATTAGCACAACAGATTCCCACATTGTGTCATACTATTTCAAATCAAGTTTCCTAAAATGCAATGGTAGTAAGCAAAGTTTTGTCGTTTTTTGTTAATTGAAATAAAAAAGTCTGGGGTCATTTTGGGAAGCAGTTTCACATGGGTTAATAATGCCCAACAAATTTTATTTCCAACCTTGAGTTATTATGATAAAACAAAAGGCAGAAAAGTAGCCAATTTTCCATTTTAAATATTTTATGACAACATATTAGCCTGGTTATTACCTTAAAACACAAGTTCCACGAAATTTCCAAAAATCAAATCGCGACGCTACTTAAGTGTACCGGGAAAATTTTTAAAATTTTTTGCTTTAATGCCCGAAAGTACATTAAACAATTCCATGAAGTTCAAAGCCTAATTTTTTCAATTTTGTTTAAGGAACTTTTTTAAATATTTAAAATTGGAGATTTGAAAAATATTCCAAAAATATTGTCCGTTTTTGAGGTCACCTTAGGACAGATTATCAACATTCTGAAAAAAATATATTTCATATATCACAACTTATGAGTCCATTAAATAAAAAAATATATTGCAGTAATTAATTTGGAAAACGTGTAGGATGTGTGCTCGATTTTGTGGTGAAGTGGTATTTGGCACATTAGTGGTCTGGGGCTCTTTCTATTACTGGGCTAGTTCTTGACCTATTTTGGAAGTTTATACCTTTTTGAAAACACTATTTTGTCTTTATATCAATTAATTTATCATATAGTATAAAAAATATTACGACATTAAATTTTTTTTGGCAAAAACTGAAAAAAGTAATTTTATCCCCATACAAACGAACTTTTAATTGTCAATAGATTTACGCCTCGACTCTTTTTCTTCTAATACAAATGAAGCAAAGTAGCCCATTCGTTGACTTTACAACTTATTTTGAAAAAATGGCCCTACAATATTGAAAACCTAGAATGTGCTTACTAGAGTTGAAAAAATAATAAGTCTAATAATAGATTTTCAAAAAATTTTAAGATTATAACTTTATATTTAAAATAATGATAAAAATTAGTACTTATGGGTAACGCATTATTTTTTGGATTAAAATAATGGGAAAAGTAACTAGTTATTAGTATATCCTTATATTTGTGTTAAAGTAGTGCATAGAGTTAGCTGGTGTCATTATTGGTAGTGACTAAAATTAATGACATATCTTAGAAATGTTAAGGTTAGGAAGAAGAACAAACGTTTTTCTCTAAAAATTATAAACACTATTAATTTTAAATCAGACTAGACTAGTTTCTGCCTCTTTTTATGGACAGGAGTAGGGTATTCAATTTACTCCGGTTTGCTTTTGTTTGAGTAATCGAGTAACTCGATTTGAGGTTTTTAATTTACTCGAATAGGCGAGTAAGATTTTAAAATTGCTCGAATAACTCGAGTAACTCGAACAATTTTAATACTTTAATTTTATTTTCCAAAAACTCACATTTTTGTAAGTTTTTTATATTTTATTAGTATTAATATAACATATATATAAAAATTAACAAATTAATTAAAATTTTAGTAAAAAGTATATCTAAAAGAGAAAAACATTTGCTAAGATCATTTATTATTGCGACAGTTTTGTCTCAGTACACTCAAAGCAAAAGCGTTATTATATCAATGAAATTCTTTATAAATATGTTGAAATCTTCATTGATTTTCTTTCAATATAACTGGTTCATAAATATGTATTAAACTGTTTTATAAAAATATTTGTAAGGTGATCCGTTTTGTAATTTCACTCAGGCTTGACACAGATTTGTTATATTAGTGTGTTAGTACTAAACGAAAAAATAGTCCATTTTGTCCTATCATTTTGGGATTTTGAGATATGTAATTTTTCTAAAAAAATTAAAAAGAAGGTTTGAAACAACTTTCATGAATATTTAAGAAGATTTTCATCATATTAATGAAAACTTCATTACTTCTATATGTAAATTTTAATATGTGGATATTTTGCGTAGGACCGCTATGAATTTCCATATAGGGCTTCTAAAATTGGCTTGTTACAACGACATAAAAGGGACCAACAAAAGTTTTTAGTAAATGACATTTAAAAATTCCTTTTTGAAAATATAGTATTTATATGTAGTTTCTTTAGATCAAATGGCAACTAAATTAAAAAAAAAAATAATGTTTGATTCCACTTTTAACCCTAAAATCCGCACCAATAATCTTAAACACCCCATTCTTAGAACTTGTTTCTTTAAAAAATATCCAAGTTTCTTCGATATCGGAGTTTTTCGCATTAAGTTCTTCGTTTTTCGTAATATAATTTCTTTAACAGTGGTCACTTAATATAAAAATACACTTAACATTTAAATATTCACTATAACAGTCACATTATTTTATACAAAATATTAAAAAAATATAAAATAGTTCATATTTTTAAATTACTCGTGTTACTCGATTAATCGACAAAAATTGTTCGAGTTATTCTTTACTCGAAATTGGCCACTTCGAATTACTCGAACAATTGTTCGACATCATTTCATCGATTAATCGAGTAACGGTTAACCGATTGAATACCCTAGACAGGAGTCATCAGTGATTATACATTTAAATTGTATTATTATTTGTGTATTTATAATTGTCAGATGATAAATTTTTCAACAACCAGCGGCTTGTAAGAGTCAAACCTGCGCTCTTCTTACATTACAAACGTAACAATACCAAGTCATGACCGTTTAGCGATCACACCCAAGTATGGCCTCGAATCTAATGCAGCTAAATTGCAGTTTTCTTTCCTATTAGTTTTTCTGTTATTGTATATTATACTCAGAAGTGACAACACTAACAACACAAATATTCTATTTTTAGATTTTTGTTTATTTTTCTAATCTCATCCGTCTCTATTTCACAATGTTACCAGATTGATGTATGGTTTTTTACGTTCAGTGTTGACAACTTTTGCGTTTTAAGTTGAGACATCGCCACAGAGCAAATTTTATAATATATTTTAGTACAGTGTTATTTTCATGTCATATAAGCAGTCGCAATTAATTTTTAATTAATATGCATTTGACAAATTTAATTTAGAAATGTTGAGGTTAAGAAGAAAAACAAACGTTTTTCTCTAAAAATTATAAACTATTAGTTTTTAAATCAGACTAGACCAGTTTCTGCCTCTGTTTATAGACAGGCGTCATCATATCGTTACTGTTTCTACACTGGGTATGTACTCAAACAATTCTCCCCAATTTCTAACATGTGGTTTCTGTAATTTTTTGTTTGCTGGGAATAAAATTACTACAACAAAATTGTATGATGGTTAAATAAGTAAGAAGAAAAAGATTTTAAAAGCTTTATATGAACACGTTATAACAATTGTACAAAATAGAAGTAATAGACGTAGAAGTAATAGATGTAGAAGTTAAATTATAAGGTTAAAAGGCTAGCTAAGAATTTATTTAACAAATTTTTATATAAATTTTTTTGACATGACTTCAATATGAAAAAAATACTTAAAACTGTCTATAAAACTGTGAGTGAATAAAATATGATGTGAAATATGAGATGCTGTAAAGTATAATTGTTAATTTAACTACAATAAAAAAAACGGTATTAAATAAATTATGAAAGTGTTAAAAATATGATACCGTCCCTCTTATTGAAATGATAGTATAAAAATGAGTTTGTTTCTTAAGTCTTTTGATTTAAAATGCTAAGATGTTTTGTTTGTGTTGAAATTAAGTGTGAGTTTTTAAACTTAAAATTTGATTGAAGTAATTAAAATTCATACTTTTGAACTCATGGGAATAAAGTTTTAAAGAAACACTATGGATAATTTTTTAATGAGAGTCAGATTTTGACCATTATTGAGTTAGTAGTAATGAAAAACGTTTAAATTCTGGAGGATTTAAATAAAAAAAATTAAATAACTCTTGACTCAAGGAAAACTACATTTTGGATGTATGTAGCGAAAAAGTATTTTAAAGACATTTAGTTTTTGAATAAAAACCTATAAATCAACCACTCGGTTTCCTCCACCCCTTCCAATTTCACACAAATTTGGTATTAAAACTAATATGTCAGTCATATAGATATAACATTGCCTATTCGAAAACTTTGAATTAAATTGGAGTGTGTGGGTTTAAATGTTATTTGTTTAGTCTTTTATATGGAACTAGATTTAAACACCAAAACTTCGTTACCGGTAGTTTAGATAACAAAATATATTAAGAAGAGAACCAAATTATATTTTAAGGGATCCCTTTTTTTAAATTATTTTTTTTAATATCAAGATTCATATTTTTCTTTAAGGGCACCCCACGCATCGCAGTATTAAGCCCAAGAATGCGAACACTAAAATATTTTTCTTGATTGTGTATTTGGGTTGTCTTACAATAACTTTTAGTGTCCGACCGAACAGTTCGGCCAAAAACCTATATTTTTTGTCGGATTTTTGATATCTAGAGGCAATGATGACAAATTTTGGTATTGGAAACATGTTTGTTGAGCCGATTTAATTCGATTTTGTGTATAAAATTCAAGAGAAAAGCCGAAAGTTTAGCTATAAAGTTAAAAGTTCGGCCCGCCGAACTATTTTCAATTTGGAAGAACTTTCTGAGGCCGAAACAGTGAATTTATTGCTTAACTACAGACTTTTCTTCGAATTTGACACTCAAAATAGCATCTAATCAGCCCAATAAACATTTTTCCATCCGCCAAATTTGTCCATAATGCTTTAAAATACCGAATACAGACCAAATGCATTTTCTGGCAGAACTGTTCAGTCGGACACTAATAATTTTGCGATAAGAAGTAAAATCTTCGATCGAGCACTTTTTGGAAAAATTTATAAATTTTTTAATTTTTTCGATTGAACACTTTTTGCAAAAATTTATAAATTTTAAATTTCCTCGAAAACTATGCGAGAAATAAAACCAACAACTTATGACCAAAGTTTTTACTTAAAAAAATACAATTCACGTGTAATACTTTAAAATGTGCATTGCAATATTATAGCTGTCAAAAAATATGGATTGTCAATATCGAAAATACTCAGGGATGACAGGCAATACCCTTTCAACGGACTATCGTTATTCCTTAAATACCGTTAACCATAAAATACCATTACCGAAATAACTTAAATAACGTTGTCGATAAAATAATGTTACCGAAAAAATTTATATACTAAATAGTCTGACAAGATCAGAAAAAATAATACACAGAAAAAACTAAAAATCGGTTTCAATTAAAAAATATATTGAATCAATTAATATTTTAATTGATTTTGCACCTATCACGATACGTTGGTATATGTGCTTTGTTAATGCTGCTTGTTCTGTTTGCAAACAGAACGTTGGTATATGTGCTTTGTTAATGCTGATTGTTCTGTTTGTAAAATCCTAATGCATTTGGTATTGTATACTGAAAATTTTCTATTTAAGCATACAGTGTATGAAAAAATAATTTGAGAATTACGTCTAAAATAAAATAGGTATTTATATATTTAAAAGTAAATTAGAATTTTAATTGAATCAATTAATATTTGTTTAAACCCGAATTAAATCTTTAAATAGATATTTTCTGTAATAATTTTTTCTGTGTAGCTATGAATATATATAGTTTTCAAAATTTTGATCATAAACTAGTTAGTGATTCTAACTCGGGCATAATGGCACTAAATATATGTGTGTCCATTGACAATAATTGAATAACCAAAAAAACGCTAAAATTAAAATACCGTCACCAAATAACTGGAAACCTGTTATCCATAAAAAACGTTACCGTAATAACTAAAATACCGTTATCGCTGCAATACTAAAATAAAATAGCGTTGCACTTTTCGGTAACAGCATCAAATCAGTTACCATCTATAAAAATATTAAATTTTTTTTTGCATTAATAAACTTAACCGAAATAACTACAAAATTGTGTTTCCACTTAAAGGTCCACGTTGAATTAAATGGTGGTATTTTTTGCTGGTAGTCACACCCCATTTACAGTGGGCGGGTCTTCGAAGTATCAAAGGTTTTGCACGATTACCTAAAAAGTGAGTGCCGGATTAAGAAGAGAATTGAAAAGCTAGCAAAATATACGTTTAAAATGATATGTAATATTATACCATTTCCAAAGATGGAAGTAGTTTTAAAAAATTATTTTTTATAAAGCAAAGGATATACAGTTTTTTAACTAAATAAAACCTTAGCTTTCAAACTTTCCAATGATTTATCACATGTTGCCATTTACCAATACACGCAGAAAAAAATTTGGTTGTTATATGATTGCGGCCACAAAAATATGTTTCCTGCAGCCACAGGTGGTTGTTTCAATTAAATTATTATTGTATCAGTCATAAATCACCAATGATATGGTTGCTTGCTCCAATCATGTTCTAGTAAAAATCTCTCTTTTTTCGGTTACCATATTATTCTCTTGTCTACAACCATATATTGTATTTATAATCATATTCCTCTCACTAACTTCAATCTTATTATTATATAATTTAAGAGAGATCTTGTCCGTAATAATTTTAAACTAGTAGCAGTCATTGTAATAGTTGCACTAACTATAATATGATCAGTCTGTTTTGTATGAGCGTCTTCGCTCGTTAAGTATATTTCTATTTTAAGATATTGTGAAAAGGAGTTCTGCCAGTCCAAACAAATTAAATAATAATAAAACAAAAGTCGTAAAACAGTGATGTTAATTGTAATGATGATATTTTAAGGGAAAGAAGGAATAATTTGGAAGTTTCGACCTGCTTCTACACTAGGAGTCTAGGCAATCTTAAATTGGCATGCATCCCTTAAATAAAGTAATTGTTTATTATATATACATAAAAGTGTTGCAAATTAACCAGAAACACTTATTAACGTGTTTTATTTTTAAATTTTTTGTACCGATGCAAAAAATAATAGTTAAAAAAATATATAAAGAAATATGATAGAAAAATTTAAACAAAACACACGTGGTTTTAAGTCTGTAGTACGAAATAATCATTATATGTTTGCAGTAATCATAATAGGGTAATAAATGATGGCGAAATTCCATGAGCACTGAAAAAATATTAGGGGTCGGTCATATTTTTGACTCCTGTATGTGCAACCCTGGGACCGTTAGAGCGGTGGGAGCAAATTTCATAAAATGTCATATTGTATACAATACATTCCCTTAGGGAATGGAGTTACGAAGTTGGTACGTTTCGAGAAAAATTTAAGTTTAAAATGTATTGGGGGTCGGTCATACATTTTACTTATATAGTGGCAACCCTGGAACAGTTAGAGCGGTGGGAACAGGTTTCATAAATTTTCAATTTGATTGGGAGCCCCCTTAGGGAGTGAATAAATGGGTTAGGTATGTTCTGAAAAAATGTAGAGGGTCGGTCATACATTTGACTTCGCTAGGGGCACCCTTGAGACAGTTAGAGCGGTGGGAGAAAATTTTATGAAAATTAAATTTTTGTATGGGTGCCACCCTAATTAGTGGTGATAGTGTAGGAAGGTATGTTTGGAAAAAGTTTACAGGGGTAATAAAAGGGTGTCAATCTAACATTTAACCCATCTAGTGACGACGCCGTCGCAGTTGTGGGGATGTTTGTGGAGAAGAAGGAACCTTCACGCAAAATGTTCACCCTTTGACGACCATACATTTTCGGCCTAAGCGATTCATATTTTTTTATTTGCGTGACCTGATACCTAATAATTGTTAATATAAAAAAAATTGGCCCCGCCTTGCCCCTGCCTTGCCCCCGCCTTTCCCCACATTTTGCATGGCTAATATAGTTACCTGTGGGTTGAAACAGAATTGTTTACCCCACAGTGATAGCAGCGTTTCCAATTTTCGCGCTTTTACATTTTGTGGATAGATCTAGGTGTACTTATAACGCGACTTCCAGTTCTGCTCATCTCTGGAAATTCGCGAGTCGTGGAACTTAAGTCACTAATCAATTTATTGGCCAAAGCTGCTCGATATTCAATGGATGTCATGCTAGTGGCAAAACTACTAACCAACGAAAAAAAACGGTCATAATATGCCTTTTAAAGATTGTAGGCAGCGGGCATAGAGTTGTTCATGTGATTTTGCAGCCATGTCACTAAAATTGGATTGATTTTTGTCGGAAAAATAAAGATTGGACGGAATATTGCAAAAAATTCAAAACCAAACATTAACACACACATTTAAATTTATTAAAATCAAAGCAAATTGAGGTTACGTTGTTGGTGTATTTTAATTCAAAGGTAAAGGGTAAACTCAAAACATACCTGCTTCTCAATCAGGTCCACCCTTTTCTAACCACCTGGCAGCGTCTTGAATAAAGACCGCTTTTTGACCAAATTTGTGGTCTCAAAGAGGCAAATGTGACCATATAGATACATACCGCCAACTACATTTTTGTTGCCCCAAACCTCCTATACAAATCACCTATAGATAGTTTTCCTCTATCTCTTACATGAAAAATAATAAGTGCCAATAATTTTTTTGCAAACATACTTGTCTGTAGTCGTCAAAGGGTTAATGGTTGTACACTAAAAAAAAAAAGTTAGTACAAAAGTCTGTTGAACGGGTATATAACCCGATTTGGAACACTTAACTTCGTTTTTTTTTATATAGCCCAAATATCAGGTGTACATTCCCTTACTAATATATAGTGATTTGTTTTAGCTGATTTTAATAAACTAATCTGTTACTTTCAAATAACGAAATTTTTTCTCAAATATAACTAAATATTTGTGGATTCAAAAGATTTATTTTTGCTATTCTTATCTTACTAATATTTAGCAAAACAAAAATGTGCTAATTTTAACAGTTTTTTCTTCAACGTAATTTTTGGTAGTTTTTGCAAAAAATGTTTGCTAAGAAGGGAGGTATCCCGACCCAAGCTCGAAGATTTTAATGATCTTTACATATGTTGTAAAGGAGCAAAAATGCCATATCTCACAATTTAAGGTTTAAAAAGTGGGGTTAACAAAGCATTTGCTTTTGTATGAAAATTTGTCTTTAATTTACGAAAACTGGATTTCTCTGTACACAGGATTAAAGTACCCAAGAAAACAAAAAGTTTGATGTCCATAGTGCCTGCATAGTTGCCACATTTTTGAATTACTTCAAATATAGAGGACAAAGGCTTTTCGGGAAACCTCGCATATAAACCGAACCATTGCGAATATGGGAAAAAGCTTAGACACGCCACGGTTAAATTCAATATGCATTATTTTTAACTTCTTACAATTACAATTCCTTAATAAAACGCCAGATTTAGTGTTACTCAAAACACATTTTTTTGAAAAACAAACATAGTTGAAAGTCTTCAGACATAATTTTTACACCAGTGAATGTTCCTTCAAATAATTCTTCATTAATTTTTTGCCGATTTTTGTAAAATTAACCCAAATGGGGTAAGAATACTATTTTTCTAATTAATATTTAACCCATTTTTATCCGATTTTTGTCAAATCGCATATAACCTCCCCTTTAGGGGAGGCCTGTTTTTTTAATGGAAGTATCCTCCTTTTTTATGGGTGGGCTGCGTTTTTAATTTAAACCACTTTTTTAATGAAGGGGGGGGGGGGGGGGGGTAAGTAACCTCACCTAAAGGTGAAGACGCTCTAGCAGGGATGGCCATATCTCAAAAAGTAGGAGGAGCTTATCCAAGATTAGGGTACCAATCTCTGCCTTGGAAGATTCTCTAGCAGACTAATGCATCATAACATTTTTGTAGCTATCGTTTTAATGGTTAATTTGTAGTTGAAAAAGATTAATTTATTTATTGTATTTAACCGAGGCGTGTCTGAGTTTTTCCGCTATTCGCAATGGTTCGGTTTATATACGAGGTTTCCCGAAGGGCCTTTGTCCTTTATATTTGAAGTAATAAACCGAAAATCGTAAAATGGGGTAATGTTTGACCCCACTTAGTACTGCCCAGAAATGAGAATGGGGAGCTAAAAAAAACAACTTCTGAAGTTCATTAGGATCTGCAGGTCACAGTAACAAAATACCTTATTGGCTACGGCCCTGATTTTCAGCCATAAATTATTTTTTTCCAAAAATAACAAGTAAAAAAGGAGTTCTTTAATAGAAATAAACCTGTAAAAAAGCAAAAAAAAAATCAACTAAAAATTAGTTAAAAATTACCTTGCAGAAAAAGCTGTTAAAATTAGCAAATTTTTTTACTAAATATTAATAATTTAAGAATAGCAAAAATAAATCTACTGAATCTAAAAATATTCAGTTATATTTGAGCTAAATTTTATTTAATTCACAGTAACAAAATAATCTGCTAAAAACGGTAAAAACGTTTACTAAATATTAGTAGATAAAAAAAATCATTAAAAACTTTGAATCTGGTGACATTGTAAAATAGAGACGGAGGAGATTAGAAAAATAAACAAAAATCTAAAAATAGAATATTTGTGTTTTTAGACTTGTCACTTCTGCGTATACTATACAATAACAGAAAAAGCTAATAGGAAAAAAACTGCAATTTCAAAGCCATACTTGGGTGTGATCGCTAAACGGTCATGACTTGGTATTGTTACGTTTGTAATGTAAGATGAGCACAGGTTTGATTCTTACAGCCGCAGGTTGTTGAAGAATTTATCATATAAAGACAATCTGACAATTATAAATACACAAATAATAATACAATTTAAATGGAATTTAAATGGCAACCATGGTTAAATGGGACCTGGGCTTCTATAACGCTGACTTCAATGTACGCAAATGCTTCCGTCTTCCTGACCATAACCGCGATTACGGAGTGCATTAAGCAGGTGAATATCATGGGCTTGACCGGTGATATTGTGATTTTCACGGATAGCCAAGCGGCTATCCGGGCTTTATATACGGACTCTGTGGGATCAATGACGATACTCAGGTGTAAAGGGGAAATTAACGATTTCTCTTCACGGGGACGCATTGAGATTATATGGGTGCCGGGACACTGTGGTATAGCGGGGAACGAAGTGGCTAATGATTTGGCTAGGGGAGCATTTTCCCTGGAATTAGTCACTTTGGAGAACGCTAAACCTTTTCGAGCTCTCAAGGCGGAGCTGGTGGACTGGGCTGACACCATGCATAGGACCATCTGGGAAATGCGGGTGTTGGCAGGACTACAAATATTCTCTGGGGCAACCCGGACAAGGACAAGACAAGGGAAATTCTGAATCTCAGTAGGAAGGAACTGAGTCTTTGATGGAAATCCTCTCGGGACACTCGACACTTAGGGCCCATCTCCACCGTATTGGTAGGGCGGACACAGAAGTGTGCAGGTCCTGTGGGGAAGACGAGGAGACCTTGGAACACTATCTCTGTGAATGCCCGGCATTTGCCGGGATCCGGGTCGAAATACTATCCAGTGACCCAATATCCACATTGGGGGATCTTAGGGGCATAGTATGGAAGAAGTTGAGGAATTTCGTCAGTGCGACGGAGTTCCTGGGATAGTAAGATAGACATAGGACATAGAACCGATTGTTTAGAGCGCACAACAAGCCGACATTCTGGCTTAAGTGTAAGTCCTCAGGGACTTGAGTCGGTTTAGGGAAGTATTTCCCTTCTCCCTTTTCGACCTAACCTAACCTAACCTAAATGGAAAATCACTGATGAGCCTGTCCATAAAAAGACAGAAACTAGTCTAGTCTGATTCAAAAATTAATAGTGTTAATTTTTAGAGAAAAACGTTTATTCTTCTTCTTAACCTCAAGATTTCTAAATTTTTAAAGTTGTTTCTTAGTTTTTATTGCGTTGCGAATAAAAGTCTGCCCTTATGAAATCAGCAATCTACAATTTTTTTTAGCAACATTTTGTTGGTTTTAGCAATTTAAACTATTATTTACATTCTACTAAATTTGAGGTAAATATAGAGAAAATTTTGTTGTCATTACAGTTTTTATTTGCTATTTTGAATCTACAAATATTTAGTTAAAGTTTTTGCTAATTTTTCAGAGTAAAATTCTAATTTCAATTATCTTAAATTCATATCGAATATCGCTAAATTTTGTAAAATTAACAAATTTGCTAAATTTAGCAGTTTTTTCTGCAAGGAAATTTTTAACTAATTTTTAGTAGATTGTTCAACTATTTTTACAGGTTTATTTCTATGAGTGTACAAATAATAAGTGAAAAGTTAATGAATTTGATAATAGCCCTGATTTTCTAACATATTCCAAACATTTGTCTAATATTCAGCCATAAACTTGGAAAGCGAACAATTTATATGTAGCACTTTTTTAGATCAAAGTGTTTAATGAATTTAAGCTTCATATTTATAAATCAAAATTTATTTTAGTAAAGACTATATACTGTTTTTTATAAATCCAATCTTTTAGAAAAATGGAAAAAAAATGTTTATCTTACTCAACTTATTTTAATTGAAGTAAAACAAATGCATAAACTTGTTACAATTTCTATAAGATGAAATATAATACGAGTCCAAACTTACAAACTTACTTATAAAAAAAAAATTGTGCCAAAACTTCAAAAAGTTTCACGCATACAAATACACAACAGGAAAAGCAACTAAAACATTTTACAGGAAAACAGAAAAATAAGTTTAAAAAAACAAAACTCACACACAAATACACCAGAAGTAAATCCCATTTAGGCGTCTATGGATTAAACTGCACAATCATCCATTAAATGTATTTAAAGAAATGCATATCATGATATGTGCGAGTATGTTTGTACTTAATTTTTTTGGTTTTACTTTACATTTAATAGTGTCTAAATCAGGCAACAAGTAGGCTTGCCAACATACTGACTTGCATGGTTAAAATATATAAAACTTGACTTCGATAAAAAAAATAAAAAAAATAAATAAAAAATTTAAAAAAAAAAGATTCTAAAGTTAACGATGTTAAATGGGTGATAGTAATGGTTACGCGCTTAAAAGTGAAATAAGCACAAACATATACACGGGCAAAGACAATAAGACTTTTACGAGTATAAATAAACGCACAGTAACACAAATATATAAACTTGCGCACCACACGAGGGTTAATTGATAAGTTGGTTTAATTATGTAGCATTTATAACCAATTTTTTAATTTAGTATTACAAACATTCCTTCCTTTAATAATTTTCGATATTCACTTGAAAAGTGGACGCGAATAAGTGTATTCAGAGCACAATCCCGTTTTTTATAAAAAAGTTAGTAAAGTCATCAAAAAAATTGCTAATGTCAGCAAAATCTGTTGAGCTGATTTCTAGCAACAAAATTAGTAGATTTAGCAAAAGTTTTGCTAACATTTAGTTGATTAAAAATTAAAAATTCCTTGCTAAAAATTAATACAATTTTTGCTAAATATTAGTAGACTGAAAAAACTCAAAAAAATTTGTAGAAAAATTATACTTTAGTTAATTTATTTGCTAAAAATCATAAAACATATTTTTGTGATTCATTTAAAAATAATTTACAATACGTTACAAAATATAAAAATTCCCCTACCAGCACATTGACGATATGAATTAATTTAATATATAAAGAACATTGAAATAATTATATATAACATAAACAAAATTATCGTTCAACTACTTACATCAATGGTTGTCTAAACCATGCTATCTTTTGAACGCAAATGCCACAGAGAATTATAGAAACGAAACGAAAAAATAACAAAATATAACATATTGCAATAAGAAAAAGGAATTATAAAAATCTACTTAAAATGTGTGTCTGTGTCTTTCGCTTTAGTCTTTCTGCCTGCTGTATATTTGTTTGCAATTTGACCACACTATATTATTAATCTCTATAAAAATTTACTTTACAAATACACATTTATTCTTTATTAAATTTAAATATTTTATTTTTTCTTTTATTTAATTAATAGACAATTACTTTCACAAGCCGGTGATGACGCAAAATTTTAATTGTTTTAATGCACAATTTTGTTTTATGTATGAAAAACAGATACAAAAATCTTCCATGGTTGATTTTTTTATATGTCTTACTAGAGTTGTACATTTTAGTATAATTTTCCTCGTGACTATCACATCGTGTTATGCCGCGTCATCTAATTCAAAATAAATTAGTAAAACATTAGTAAAATATTAGTAAAACATTAGTTCAAAACAGTTAAGTGCTGAATAAGTATAACTAAAATTTTAGCTTAAAACATAATTTTAGCAAAAAATTAGCTGAAAAATAGTATACCTGATTTACAAGATCTTTTACTAACTTATTTTTTTGAGTGTAATACAATATAACTAACACATTTACACACACCGTGCTAAAATTTTGCTATTTTTTAACAATTTCATTCAAACAAGTAACTTTAAAAGTTAAATCCTTAATACCATTTTTATTCTTTACAATATTTTTTGAATTTAAATGTACACCCAGAGAACAGTATCAGTTGTGCACTTAGGATATTATGTAGGTAAAGACGACAGCAATTGTAGTCAAAAGCGAATATAATTTCAATTGAAGAAAGGACGACTGACATTTTATTAAATTTAACTAACATTTGTCGTTTGTTTTAATCTTCAAGAAATTACTAACAATTGTAGTAAAAATTAACCACATATCGCTCATTAACTTCAATAACGTCATAACTCAAAAATTTTGATTTTGTAGAAAACGTGTTTAAAGTTTTCAAGAAGAAGAATATAACGACATAATTTCTTTCAAGAGGTGAGTATACAAGATATCAATATGACTCATTTACACAATATGATATACTCTTTCACACAACAGGATATAACGAATAATTTTGCGTCATTAACTCAAACATCATGTTTTTTAATTAGTGACGTGAAGTAAATGAGCGATATGTTAGTAAAAAATAAGCAAACATTAACTTTTTCTATTTTTTTTTTTAATAACAAAAAACAACTGCAAAAAATTAATGTAAATCATAGAACAGTCATTTTATGTGGTTTGTTTTTTTTTTAATGAACTACAAGGTTAGTAAAAAATTTAATTTGTTCTACAAATGACTGACATTTACATTAAAAATAAAGAAACTGTATTCCAATCCAAACAACTACATATTTTTAAAGCACAAGTTCCCTGAGTGTAGCCACCAAATTTGTTGTCAATCGAATTCTGTCGGTTACGAAAACTATCTTACTATTATTTTATATTTTTGGTCGTAAATGCTAAATATTCAGTTGTCTTATTAATATATATTCACATAAATATTTTTAAGTTCCAGACAATTTTATTAAAATTAGAAAACATTTTTTGGTTTGCAAGTATTGAACCGTGGTAATTAGATTAATAGTGCTACTGATTGCGCCACAATCACATTTCATTTTATTTGGCTTATTTGCCATTTGAATATTTAAATATTTTTTTGTAATTTAAAAAAAAGGTTTAGTGTTTGTCTTTTCCGGGATTTGAACTCGGAAAGGCGGAGTAATTGGCAGCCGCTCTACCCATTACACCACAAACACTTATAAATGTTGAGTGATAAATTTGAATTCGAAATATTTTGTTAGGAAAATGAACATAGTTTAAAATTTGTTTACAAATAACATACTCAAAAAAATAAATTACTAGAAAAGTTAGTAAAACGTGGTGTAAATCAGGTATACTATTTTTTAGCAAATTTTTTGAATTTATGTTTTAAAACTAAAATTTTAGTTATACTTAATCAGCACTTAACTGTTTCGAACTAATGTTTTACTAATACTTTACTAATGTTTTACTAATTCATAACAGACTTATTTATTTCACTTAACAGAAAACGTCAACGCTTTTCTTACTATTTAGACTTCCCAAGTTTTTGTTCTGCCAATAGTGTAAAATTTAATAAATATTAGAAATATATGAATAAGGGGTAAATTCTAAAGATTTCCTGCTATGGAGTTATAAACACACCATATATTTAGTATTATATATATATATTAGTAAAAATTATTAAAAAAAAACATTGAAAAATTAAAGTTACTCAAAAAAGTTATAAAGTAGTTTTTTGAAATGCGTTACGTTGCTGGCTTGTTGTATGTTTTGTGGTAATAAATTCCAAAGACGAGCAGAGTTTACATGAAATTGATATTCAGAAACAAGAAAGTGATGTCTACGAAGTATTAAGTTTTTTCCCCCTATTGGATCTTGCAAATCGAATTTGATCAAAAATATATTTTGGCTTTTGTGTGTATATAATTTTATGAAGAAACAATAGAACTCTTATTTTTAGAAAATTATCCAAAGAAACACCGTATATGTTCCTGGAAATTGATGTTACACTGCTAAATCTCCTTAGATTGTAGACATATCGTACAATATTATTAAATACAATATTAAGTCGACGTTTGCTTGTGGCGTCACAATTTGCGAAGAGTTCGCAGCCGTATAAAAGGCCAGGAATAAAGTAGGTCTTAAATAGAAGCAATCTTACATTTAATGGAGTGAATGATTGTGTAGACCATAGTGTTCTAAGATTGGCATATGTTTGACCAACTAACGAGTTAATATGGTTAGTCCATGATAATGTGCTATTGAATACGATGCCTAAGTTTTTAGCCGCTGGGACAATTGAAATTTTCTGGTTGTTAATAAGGATTTCTTCATCAATTTCGGGTTGCATGGACCTTTTATGTTTAACGAGACATTTAGACTTATTAGGGTTTAAACAAAGACCATTTGCGATGGCCCAATGATGAACTTTATCCAGATCATAATTCAGTTTATCGATGTTCTCCTTAATTGATTCTACGGGGCTACTTAGGTATAGCTGTACGTCGTCTGCATAAATATGTACTTTGCTGTACGATAATTGTTGAGGGAGATCGTTTGCATATAGTGAGAAAAGTAGCGGTTCCAAGATAGAACCCAGAGGTACGCCTCGAGTAAGAGCCAATGGTTCAGATGATAAATTATTCACACATACGGATTGTGTACGGTTTACAAGGTAAGTTAACATAAGTTCAGTTGAGCTTGATGCGAATTTAAGGTGCCGTCTAAGTTTCATACAAAGAGTTTCATGGTTGACTGTGTCGAAAGCCTTAGAGTGGCCAAGGAGTTCTAGGAAGTTTAATTTGTTATTATCTAGTTCACGTCTAATATTCTCGCTTACTTCGGCAAGAGCAGTTATACAGCTGTGATCTGAACGAATCCCTGATTGTATTTCACACATTAAGCCATTTAGTATGTGGTATCTTTGGAAAAGAAACTAATATATTTTCCATATAAGCGTATTGACAAATTGTTTTGCTAACAATTTTTTTGTGTTACTTCTCATACAGTTACTGATAAAAATAAACTACGTACAATTAAATAAGATTCGACTTTAAAACCCTAAAACTGTGTATTCAATTTACAACAACAACTACAGAAATAATAATAACAAACCAAAACTTTACGAAGAAAACAAAATTAACGAAAAAGAAGTCACACAAAAATTTTTTGGTGGCTGCACCGTTATAATGCGTTTGCTTGGTTGATTTTTGGTTGAATTTTTTCGTTTTTTTTTTTTTTTTGGTTGTAACTGGGTAGACAATGTAAAAATGTGGAAGAAGAAGAAGCTAACAACAGCAACAACAACAACAACAACAGAAACAGTCCCAATTTAATAGCTTCAAGAAGTCTTGTTTTGGTCGTCGCTGTTGTGGTGGTAAGTCGTTTTTGGTATGGGTGAACACGTTGTTGTTTTGTTTGGTAAAGAGCCCGAGCTTTACCTTGGCTTGCTGAGACGCAGCATAAAATTGCGTTCACATACCGTTACTTCTTCGCTGGTGTCTATAAATTTTTACGCTGTAATAGCCTCAGTAAATCAGTGTATAGTGTGTATGTGTGTGGTTGTAGTTTTTGTTGTAGTTTTAATATTTTTTGTTATTATTTCTTCTTCTTTTTGTTGTATGATTATTTTATTTTTTTACATCCACCACACTTGGCTGATTTTAAAAAAAAATTCTTTTTTTTTCGTTGTATATTTTTTCTGGCTTGCGGTTATGTTTACTTTAATTTAGTTTTTGTTTTTACGAAATTTACAACATAAAAAATCAGGAACAATTTAAAAAAACTACAACTCAAAAAAAAAACTTAAAGATAATTGTTAGCAAAATTGAAGTTAATTTATAAATGTTTTTTTTAACAACAAAAAAAAAAAGGAAAGAAATACAAAAAAATGATTTCAATTAAAGTTTTTGCAAAAAAAAAATATTCTGTAAATCACAAATTTTAATGAAAACTTAGTCTACACAGTTAAATGTTATACAAAAAACGAAAGACTTAAGAAACAAACTTGCATAAATATGTTTTTTCTAATTACAAAAATACCCAAAATAAATAAAATAAGTTTGTTAATGAATTAAAATATGAAGTACAATAAAACCCTACAATACTATATTTGCCACAAATCTTGTTAAGGCAGCGGAAAGTACTACACTCATAGAAATAAACCTATGAAAATAGCAGAAAACATTTGTTCGAATCTAACTAAAATTTCGTAGACTTAAGAAAATAAAGTTTGCTGTTCTTAACATATTGAGCCTGATTACGGTTGTCGAATTTGCAGTCGAATTTTTCGATTCCATACAAAACGTTTTTGCTTAAATGGAAAATTATACAGAAATTGAACCCTGATTAAATATTTTCTACAATTTTTTAAAATTATTTTAACATTTCATCTTAACTAACCCTGAGAAGCCAGGTGGCTTATCTGTAGGCTTGTTATTAATGACTAAAGATGAAGCTATTTCATAAAAATACAAATTGTTGAAAGTTTCTTCATATTTATGAAACATTTCATTTCAAGAAGTGTCATAGCTTTTTATGAAATATTTTATAAATGTTATAAGACATTTTATAAATATGATGGAGGAAAGTTATACACTTTTATGAAATGAAAAATTTTCTTTGTAAGCGTACAATGAAAGTTACAGAAAATTACGAAAATTTGGTTTTAATATATTTTTTAACAACACAATATTTCTGCAACTTCACCTAGAAAACAGTCTTAGTTGTGGCCACCGAATTTGTTGCCAATCGAATTATGGCGGTTACGACAACTACAGTAATGTTAAATTTAAATGTTAGTCGTGAGAGCTAATTTCCCAATATTACATTCCAAATAAATATTGTTAGAAATTTTTTTAAATTTTTCAGGTATTGAATCGTGGCCTTCAGATTAATAGTCCTCTGTCCCACTAATTGCACCACAATCACTTTTAATTTTCATTGCCTTATTGCTATTTAAACATTTGAATATTTTATTTTAATTAAAAAAACTTTTTGTGTTTGTCTTTTCCGAGATTTGAACTCGGAACACTTACAAAGTTGAGTGCTAAATTTGAATTTAAATATTTTGTTAGGAAAACAAACGTTGTCTCAAATTCGTTAACCAATATCAATCATTAGTTGCTTCTATAAATACTGCAATCTATAAGGTGGCGCAAAAGTAATCCTCCTATCAGAAAATGCTATACATAATAAATACATAATAAAAAAAAAACATCGGAAGGTTATTTTTGCTCCACCTTATACAATTCGGTTCGTACTACTCAACCTCTACTTTAGTAGCATGTTTGATTGAAAATACCGTGTTTGCAGCAACCACTTTTGATTATTCACAATTTTTTAAACAAATTGATAGATATTATCACAAAATTAATGTTTGCTTCTACCGTACACAATTCCTAGCCGAATTTTATTTGAAAAGTTGATTGGAAATACCCATAATTGGATAAATGGATTGTTTTTAGTTCCTTTTCTCTCTTTTTATTTTCCTGTAGAGTATTTTTGCTTTATTAATCGATTACTGGTAGTGCCAAATACAATAACGTCCTATCAAATAAATTTGAATGGTTTCGACCGGATTCCCACCAATCCTTTTTCGAAGTGTATAATTCAAAATATATCAATTAAAATTCAGAAAATATCGATTGCTACCCATTTGGTTTAAGATTCTGAAAAAATAAATTTAAATTAAAAATTTTCCATTGAAATTTATAAAATATAATTGAAGTTTAGAATTTCTATTTTCATTGATATTTAGAAAATTTACATTCATATGCACAAAATTCAATTAAAAATTTAGAACGCATTAATGATGTTATGATAGTTTCTCAATTTTAAACAGAAAATCTAAATTACAAATTACATTTTCATAATTTCAAATGAAAAATCTTAATTTTAATTGAAGATTTCTAAATTTTATATGGATATTCTGAGTTTCAATTGATATAAAAACAAAAAAATTTTCACATGGTTTACGAAACTTTTTATGAAATGATGAAGACTTATGAAACATTTGTTATAAATTTTATGAAACTCTTTATCATATCTAAGAAAACTTCATAACAAAAACTTCATTATGAAAAACGATTTGTGATACAATTTCATTAATATAATGAAACTTCTTTCCCTGAGTGTACGTTGACCCCAATTTTACCCCTATTTTATCAGTGAGTTGTGTCATTTTCAAAGAAACATATATTTTAAATTTTAAATTTCTATCCAAAGGGGTTTGGTCACGACGTCATGGTCTAGACTTTTCCCATTTTGGCCTCTAACCGATGGAATTCAAACTACTCCTGATAATGTCACCACAAACATAAAGTTCCTTGCTGTAGTGTCTTGGCCAGGCTCCAAGTGGGAAAAGACATCTTTGTTTTTCCAACCCGGTAACCATATAAGTAACCAGTTACTTTACCCCCTACTAGGTAATGAGTCCACCCGTTACTTTTAGGATCATCGCCTGTAAAATTCATCAGAGAAGTAAGGTATATTGTAATGCGTGGAGCACTATATCGATCCATTACTTTACCCATTATTTTGTAATGAGTAGTTTTAAATCAGAAAGTTAAAAGTAAAAAAAATATTAAAATTTATTAATATCATATAGAAAATTATCTCACAAGGGAGGTTCCCGACCCGGATCGGCACATCTTAATAAGCTTCGGATATGTTGTAAAGAATCTCATGTTCACGCATTGCGAAGTGGGGTAAAAAACGATCCCATTTTACGTTTTCTTCGGTTTATTTTATTAAATTTAAAGTATTTATAGACACATTTGGTATCAAATGAAAGGTTTTTGAAGACGTGCTCACTGGTTTTTAAAGCTGGCGTTTTGTTTAGCAATTGCAGTTATATTAAACTAAAAACTGAAGTGATTTATCATTTATGTTCAATTACATTTTTAGTTAATTTAAATTAGATACTATTTTGAGTGTATTTTTCATAAATTAAAGAAAAGCTTTCATACAAAAGCAAATGAATTTTTAAAACCCACTTTTTAACCTTAAACATGATATTGGGCTGCTAAAAAAAATACGTCTCTCTTTTTTTGTATTCCTTTACAACATATCCAAGGGATATCTCCTTTGTCAGTTCATCAATTTGATATGTATGAGTGTCTCAACTTTTTAACCGGCAAGCCGACCTTCTTGTACGGTATATGAAATTGACAACAAATGCTCCAAACAAGTGTTTTGTAAAAAAAAATATTAAGATTTTTCGACAGAAAACCACATTTACAAAATTTTTTGTGAACAATCTTTGTATGTGCAGTGCACTGTTTGAAGCGAGAAGGTGTTAAATTTAAATTTCGCTACACTGATAATAATCCATGCATAAATATACGAAAAAAATGTCAAAATAACTAAAACTTTCGTAAAATACACGAAAATTTGTTTATTTTACAAAAGATTTCGTTATTTTGAGCATGGATTATTATAAGTGTATATTTCTAAAAATTAATATTTTCACACAAATACTATTTTCAAAAATCTTGAAATCACATTTATGTTGACTTGAACCGTTCATTATAAACACAAAGCACACTCTACAGATTTTCGTTAAAGCACACACAGAATTCCAATATGAAACATCGGAAGGACATTGTTCTAACTTGAAAACAAATAAACGAAGATTTTTTTATTTTTAGCAATGCGTTAATGTACGTTTTCATTAAATTTCGCATTTTCACAAAAAATTAAATTTTTTGATTAAGAATTTCAATCTTTTTATGTTTTTAGCATACATTTTTCTGTCCGGGTAAGAAAACAATTCAAACTACACTCAGGGAACTTCTGCTTTAAAAATATTTAGTTGTTTGGGTTGTAATAAAGTTTCTTTATTTTTAATGTAAATGTCAGTCATTTTTAGAACAAATTAAATATTTTACTTACCGTGTAGTTCATTTAAAAAAAACAACCCGCTTGAAATGACTGTTCTATGATTTTCCATTTATTTTTTACAGTAGTTTTTTGTTATTTAAAAAAAATAAATAAATGTTTGTTTATTTTTTACTACCATGTGGTTTATTTTTATTACAATTGTTAGTCATTTTTTGAACATTAAAAAACAAATGACAATGTTAGTTGAATTTACTGTAATATAAGTCGTCCTTTCTTTAAATGAAATTTCATTTGTTTTCAACTACATTTGCAGTGCTCTTTAGCTACATAGTATTCTAAGTGTAGAGATGGGCATGTGAGCGAAGTTTTTCGTGAATCACGCGTGATTATGAGTGAGTGTCAGTGAAACCAAATTTGACAAACGTGAGTGAGTGTGAGTAGGAAAAAATGTTAATTTAGTGAGTGTGCGTGAGTCAAATTTTTGCGTGAGTAAGTGTGCGTGAGTAGATTTTGACCAAAAGAATATTTGTTTGCTTTATGGTGTTTTCTTTTCTGGAAAAAAGTGTTGCCTTCTTAATGTGCAACGTTTTTCAAATTTTGCCCTCGCCCCATTAAAATGAAGCATTTTTACAATCAGAATAGAACACAATTTCATCACATATTACATTTATTTAAACAAATCTGTTTTTTAGTGTTGTTAAAGTTCGGGTTCGAATCCCAGCAAACTTTAAAAAGAATTTAATGTTTTTTTTAATAATTAATTTTTGTTTTTTTAATTATTTAAAAAATTTGGATTTAGCTCCATACATTTTATTCAATTACATTTGTTTTTATAATTTTGTTTGTAAGCGAATTTCAGATTAAAAAAAATTATTAAATACATACAAAAAGAAAAAATTAAAAAAAATAGCAAAAACAAATTAAAAAAAACGTAAATTAAATTTAACAAAAAAAAAAAATATAAAAAAATGTGATACCAATATGGGTTCGAACTCGGGATCTTCTGTATCAGAAGCCAGCACACTACCACTCTGCTACCAAGGTGAGAGTTTTCTCGCCAAAAACTTTGCAATATATACACATGAGATTGATAAGCCAAAAAAAAACAAGGCAACATCCAACCCTGTAAATTTTTTGAGGGCAGAAAATGTTGCATTTTTTGCATTTTATAAGGCAACACTTTTAGAAACAAACACGGTACCCTCTTAGAGTGTTCACCTTATTTTAGAAAAGAACACAATAAGGAAATTTAAGGCAAAGTGCAAAAAAAATGTGACATTTTTGTCCGAAAAGAAAACGCTATTAGTAAATATTTTCTTTAATTTATTAGCATATTAAATATTTTTGGGGTTTTAAAACAATAAATAAATGGCAAAATTACATATTCAAAGTAAATTTGAGTTAAACATTCACAAAGTACGTTAGTGTTTACATCTTATTTTTTTCCGGTCAGGTTTTATTTCGTGAATTTGTGGGATTCACATGAATCGCGTGAGTAAAATACAAATTTACTTACATGAGCGTGAGTGAGTGTGAGTAAAAAAAAAAATTCGTAAGTGATTGTGCGTGAGTGGTAGTTTTCTCTCGTGAGCGTGAGTGTGAGCTCAAACCATTTATCATTTTGTATTACAATATAGTGTTTGTTTCTTAAGTCCTTTGTTACTATGACATATGGACAAAAGCATCAAGTTCCTTTCTTAAGTCTTTTGTTTAATATTGCATTTGGGGTACAAAAGCACGTTCTATTCTTGAGAAATTAATATTAAAAGTAGGTCTAGGTTCAAAATAATTATTATTTTTATTAAAAATATGTAAATACAAAATACTGCATATATTTAAAGAATATTTATGCAAAAGAAAAAATTAAGAAAAAAAATTCAAGTACAAGAAATAAGCTAAATAATGATGACTTTAAAAACTTTTATTGAGGATGAGAATCAAAGTAAGTAATTAAAGTAACAATAATAATGATGAGTTTTTGTTGTTGCTATTGTTGATGTTGTATACATAAATCATCACCATCATCATCAAAGAAATGAGCAGAAAAAATATATAAAAAAATTAGCAAGGTTTGGCCTAACTATGGTCTATGAATTTTTTACAAGATTTTTTTTTTTGTTATTTACTATTTATACAATTGGCAACAATCATACCCAAAAATTATACAAGCTCCTAAGAGTGAAATATACTAGCTATACATACAAAAAAGAACAAATAAATAAACAAATAAAAAATGTTTAACAAAAAATTCTACACATATCTCCAACATGGGAGTGTGTTTATGTGTTAAATAAAACACCACCAATATATATGCACAGACTTTTAAACCAAAAAAAAAAAAAAAAAAAAAACGTTAACAATGAAATATTGGTTAAATATAGACAAGCTTTCATTTTCGCAGCAATACCGTTATAAACAAACGAAACACGTATAAAAATCTATACTAAATAAAAGAAACAACAACAACAACATCAGCAACAACAAAAAGCGCTAAATAACATAAAAACAACAAAAAAATATATTTAAAATTAAACATAAAAATAAATTTCAAAAATAACAGCATTACAAACAACAATGTAATTAACCCTTATGTTTATTTTGCAAATAAACACCACCTGTTTATTTATACGAGTATAATTATTTTTGTACTTGTTTTTTTCTGTAAGAATGTAATTTTAAGCAACAAATTGTTGAAAAAATAATATCTTAAGTTAGAAACGAATTCAAATTAATACAAGTTTTATTTTAAACTTGCACCCCATTATGGGTAATTCTTTATGATTTTCTGGCCAAAAACCCTGAATGATAAAATATCGGTCCGAAATTTGGCAAGATTATTTGGTGTGATGTTTTGAGAATCTGTATAAAAATTGGCATGATAGGCTTCATTACATTAAGCTCAAAGTAAAAAAAATCAGTTAAACATTTTCACGATTTACCATCTCAAAATAGATTTTCCGTCTTCAGTAGCACCCAGTAGTATTTGCAGCCGATCACATTCGCGGAACATTTTAACCCTCAAATCGCCCGTTTCAGCGGCCTTATTTAATATATTTTGGGAAATAAATTAAAAGACACAAAAAAATCAGATGCAGATTTAAACAGTTCTACAGAAAAAAAAAACATCATATAATAATGCTTTTAGCGTCTTATAAGTTTTGGTCAAAAAAATCAACACTTGAAAATTTGACCCACACAGCCTCACAACCTTTCCGGGTTTTACTTTACTACCCCAATAGATTTATATGATATAGGAATCATCGACGACCAAAATCATTACCCCCTTTTTGGGACATAATATTATAAGCAATTAAAATAAAATAAATTTATACAAATTAACACTTTTTTTTAAATTTAAATATCATTTCCCTAGGGAGCCCTCAAAAAGTTCTTAACAAGAAAGAGTTCATTTGTACTGTGAAAAAGTATTGGAGTATAAAAATACACACGCAAAAACATTGCAATCCAAAGATTTTGAAATTAAATTGTAACAAAAAAGAAAATACGGGTAATCAATTAACATCACCCATTTTCTGTGGTTGGTTGATATATATACGTGACCAAACCTTGAGTTTCTTATGGGTGGTGACTTAGAATGAGGCTGAAGATGACCTAGTCCTTAGGTCGAAAGTACGGCACTCCATCTAGCGCAGATCTCCACAAAATTTTGTTCGTATTCTCTTACATTTATTAACAATTAGTGTTTTCTATTTTTAAATAGTATACTAAAGGAACTTCTGCTTTAAAAATATGTAGTTGTTTGGATTGTAATACAGTTTCTTTATTTTTAATGTAAATGTCAGTCATTTAAAGAAAAAATTTAATTTTAAAAAAACAAACCACATCAAATTACTGTTTCATAATTTTACATTAAGTTGTTTTTTGTTATTTAAAAAATAAAAAAGTAAATGTTTGATTTTTTTCTAACATATGTGGTTTATTTTTACTACAATTGTAAGTAATTTTTTGAACAGTAAAATCAAATGCCAAATTTTAGTGGAATTTAATGAAATGTTAGTCGTCTTTTCTTTAAGTGAAATTTCATTTGTTTTCGACTACAATTGCTGTAGTCTTTACCTAAATAATATCCTTAGTGTAACATTTTAATTATGATCTTAAACCTGACAATTCAAAATTAAATAAAAAAATTCAATTAAATAACTAAAAAGCATAATATCCGCATTTTAAATTTTTAATTTCTACATTATATATTTATTTGTAAAAAGCATTTTAAGTACGGTAATATTTGTAATATTTTTTGTCCCCAAAAATTAAAAATAAATTAAAACTAGTTTCTGACGCGTACGTACTAGCGATAAAGGGGGTTACTGAAAAAAATATGTGTCTTTTAAAAAATTTACTTTATAATGGGATAAAAAAAAGTTTGAAACAGATAAAAAATTGACTTTTGGACTACAATTACTAATAAAGACCCCATTGAGTACAGACACAGTATAATGGAATTCTTTAACAAATCCGTACTTAAAGCCAAAGCTTTCAACCAACACTATTTTTCTAAAACTTTAAACTCCGGTAAGGTTTTTAAAATTCGCTTTATAACACAGTGTAGAAACGGTAATGACATGTCATTACCGTTTCTGCTTTACTTTTCTAACTGACACCAGCTTACTATCTGCATTACTTTAACACACATAATAAGGACTTACTAATTTCTAGTTAATTTTTCCATTATTTTAATACAAAAAATAGTGGCTATATAAGTACGTATTTTTATTATTATTTTAAAAATAAAGTAAAAATCTTAAAATGTTTCGAAAATTTATTTTTGGACTCATTATTTTTTCAACTCTAGTAAGTACTTATATAAATACTTATTTTTGATTATTTGTAAGCTGGAAAGTAATCATATTTTGCACAAATTTATGTTTTTATTTATCATGTATAATATGTCATGAAATGGAGTCCCTTGTTCGAATCACATGTGGGCACATTTTATAAAAGAAAATGTTTCAATAAAAAAATATTTTTTTTTTAATTTCAGTTTTTTTTTAAATTAATTTTTAGAATCATTATTTTTGCCCTGCTAGTAAGCATATAGGTAACTAAATATTTTTAGATTTTTATAAAAGTGGTTACATAAGTACATATTACAATTATCATTACAAATCTCATTACTTTTACACTTCATGAAAATCCTTAAATATGTGGTTACCTATATGCTTACTATGTGCCCACGCGGGATTCGAACCTGGGACTCCAGGTTGTCAGTCAAGAGCTATATCATCTGAGTTATCTCGACTACGGTTCTATTAATCGACTTTCGACTAATCGATTAATCGACGTTTTGGAAATCGACTGATGAAAAAGGCGAAAAGTCCGTGGATGAAACCGAAGTATTTCAAAAAAACTGTTTTTTTTTATTTTAATGCTTAAAAAATGTAAATTTTAAATTATTCCTCTATAAGTCGTTGCCGAATCTCTTTATGGAACTGTTACGGATAAATATTAATACTTTTTTAATTTTTTATTTCGATTATGTTTTTTTTTTTCTGTAACCCGGGCAAACTTATAAAAATATGTGCACAGAAGGGTTACAACTTTTTTTCATCTCTAGCCCCCTTAATGACTCAAAGCGATATTGCCAAAAATTCTGGTGTGAGTATAGGAGCTGTTAATAAGTTTTTGGAGAAAACGGGGACACTTTTACGATAGAGTCCAATAGAAAAGGGAAATGAGGAAGGATGCGGAAAAAACGGCAAGATATAAAGCTCTTTAATAAGGGAAAAACTTAGACTCCAAGGTTCTCAAAAGACTGTTACTAATAAATTAATTTTTAAAAATGGTCACTTGTATTCACATTAATTCGAACAATACTGTGATCTCATAAAATATGCTTTTGTTCAAACCCTGCAGGAAATGTACCAGTCACTGATATGATCACGTGATTAGAACTTTGTGTGTATGAATCTGTCCTATTTTCGGTTCTGTTATATGAAAGTGTCTCATACTTTTAACATGGGCTTGTCATAGGATGTGGAAATTTCCGCCGTTTTAGCTAACTCAGATATGTCGAAGAACTTGTCGAATATAATATATCACCGAACCGGTTTAAGTGAATACGTAACAGAACGTACAAATGAGAGTATACAAAAAAAATATTTGTGTAAAACACAATATACAGATTAATCGCAATGACTTATATTACGGAGCTTGTTTAAAATTAATAATTTCGTGGCATTCGAATTTTGTCGTATTTTTTATCGAATTTCTGTTGATTCAATCGAAATTCTGTTGTGGTGGCAGAACATCTGTTGGTTCAATCGAATTTGGTAGCAGTTACCGAAACATTCGATTGACAACAAATATGATAGCCACGACTGTTTTCTGGGTGCATATTATGTTTCATATTAAAAATAAAATTTAACAAAGATTTAATTGAAACTCTATTTTACATCTATTCGAATACCTTAGAGACGTTATATAATATTAACACTTGCATTATACATTTCGTACATCATCCTCGGCACATTCATGAATGTTAAAAAAAATTTTAATTTAAATTTCGTAAGCTTTCGAAATGCTTTTAAGTACAAAAGTAACAACAAATTATTCTACTGTGCTTTTCAAAACTAACGCTTTGAATCCCCGAGATGACCCATAAACCGAGGCAGGTGAAACTTACATTTTAGATTCTCTACCACATCTACATTTAATAAAACCGAGGCTTTTAATACTTCTTTGTATGCCTTTTTGTAAAAAATTTATTATGTTGCAAGTATAGAGTATGGTTCTTAAGTCTTTTGTGTTATTTCTTAGTTAAATGTATTCTAAAGGAAAATTTGCAAAAAAAAAAACGATTCTTGTTTAGAACATTTAAAAATCTGAAAATTAAATTAACTAAATTTGCCTAATAATTGGGCACTAGCCATTGATTAATATAACCCCACTAAGCACACAGGGGTTAAAGTTAAACGCAAAAATAAGTTTTAAAAAATAACAATAGCAATAACACCAACAACAATGCAATTAATGTCTGAATATATAAACATATTTTGAATTAAAATTCTTCTTTTTATCATATAGCATGCATCGCGTGTTCAAAATTCAGTCATACATACAAACAAACATACCAACAAATAACAACAATAATAATGTAAAAAAAAAATATAATAAATAAACCACAACAAGTGCAGTCAGTCATTCAAAAGAGGAGTATAAAAACAAAAAAAAAAGAAAATCCAAATCCACTGCAATGCAGTGCAGACCCATTGAAATTTTAAAAATTTATTTTTAAAATTCAACACCATTAAACATTGATCATGAATAATGTCAAGCAACATTGTTTTATTATATTGTTTATATTTTGAATGTTTCTTCAACATTTCTACAACGGTAAATTATGTTTACAAGGCGAAATAACAGGAAAATGTTTTTTAGGTCAAGTTGCTAACAAAAGCGAATGAGCGAACAAAACGTAGACGCTAACAAAAAATGTTCAAGTAAAAAAAAAGAGTTAAGCTAAAAATTAAATAAATATAAGTCAAGTGACTTGTTGATTAAGTTAGTGTGTGTGTGCATGTGTGCAAGAGTATTAGTTGGATTTGTAAAATATTCTTATTTTTTTTTTAAACAGCAACATGTTGTTAATAATGATCTTTTTTTTTAGGTGTGCGTGTTTTTACAATGTTTGTATTATTCATGCAGTAGTTTTTTTTTTCAACTTCTTTAAGCCATGCCATTTTTTCTAAATTATTTTAACATGGTTTTTCTTGCAAATTATCTTCAATAGAAATTATAAAAATATTATTAAAATCTTTTTATAATTTCTTTCAAAAATAATTGAAATACCTACTTTCAGAAGCATTTTATACTTACCTTTCTACACACATTTATATATTGAAATTATAACAAATTTTTCATTAAATCGCTTTTGACACTATAAAATAAAATATTTTGATTAGAAAACTATTTAATGTGTCTTCAAAAGCTCTGTCATTTGGTACCCCATTAGTATGAAATTTCTTTGCAACAATGCAAAATAAACCAATAAAACTAAAAATGGAGTAATTTCTGACAACACTTTTTAACCCCTGAACATGAGATTGGGCCTCTAAAAATCACATAGGTATCTGAATTTCGTTCAAATTGAAGAGAATCCCGCTGTGTTCTTCTTGTAAGTGAAAAAGTATGTGTCCTAAGTTTTTTGTCGTTTGCGCATTTAATGTCAAAATCAAGTTTGTTTCTTTAGTCTTTTGTTTAGTTAAATATAAAAACAGATAAGCATGTGATTTTTTTTTGTATTAAGGGGGACATTACATTCGCGGCAGAGAAAACAGACCTTTTTTTAAAATTCATAACTCAGTCAAAAACAAACATTTTTTCCATTTTTTTTTTATTATTGTAGAGAATTGAACAAATTGCAAGAAAAAAAATATATTTTTCACTCCAACATAGTTTTATAGAGCTCCAAACTGGCGGTAGAGAAAAAAACGGGGCCTCGTGGTTGCAGCGCAGGGAGTCGCAAAAATTGTCCGATCTGGAAAAAAACTTACTTTTTTAAATCTTAACAAAATTGGTTATCGTATGACATGAGCTTTTTTTGAATTTTTTTTAAATTTTTCGTGATGTTCCAAATTAAAAAGTGTGTTTTTTCGAAAAAAAAATTTTGACTTTAAAAATTCATAAAAATTAAAAAAATACAAAAAAAAAAAATTCGTCAAAAAATTAACCCGCTAGTGCCGCAACCAGTACGAAAAACATGGTTTCGAGATAAACGTGTTCAAAGTTTGTGAACAAAGAAAAAAATGCTACGTACGTAGCGTGAAAATTAAAAATGCGCTCTCACTAATCCGGCTGTAACTTTTGAACCCGTAGGAAATTTTCCACCAATTTTTTTTTCTTAGAATCTTAACAATATTTACTAAAATACAAAATTATAAAAAAAAGTCGATTTCAAAAAACGGCCAATGTCATGTCCTCCTTTAATGATTTATAAAGTAAAACTGGCCGACGAAAAAAGTTCCAATATAATACATGATTGTTTATAGTATCACATATAACTAAACAGCACATCTCATCTGATCCACACTTAAGCTGACATACGCTGATCTCATGGTATCTCATGGGATTTAATTTCATATAGTTTGATCCTAAAAATGGGTATATCAATCATGATTAAATTATATATAATTTGATACAATTTTATCTAATAAGATTTTAATTAAAAATAATAGAAAATTTAAAATGTTTTAGAGACCAATTAAGTAGTTAGGTGTTGTAATTTATTTGCAAAACATATAAATGTTAATTTTTCAAAAATTACATTAAATCTTCAAATTTACGCTTTTTATAAACCTGAAGTTTAGTTTTAAAACGCTAGGTAAAACAAAAAAAAAAAACATTTACCGACCCGAGTATTGCATATCATATCATTAAATATTCTACAGGTTAAATATTAAGTCCTTTCCTTTCAAAAAATACAAAAATTTTCCTCACAATTTTGTGTGTTTTGATGATTTGTTTCTAGAAGTCTCATACAGTAAAACTTTAAGACGAAATCGTTTTAGATGAATTTTTAGTTATTAAAAACTAATTCCTGACGTTTTGGTAGCAATTTCAATGAAACATCTGTTAATACGAAGTCACTCAAAATGAACCATCAGTTAAGAGGGCGCTGTGGTGGTTAACGCGTTGGACAGTTACACAGATGGTCCCGGGTTCGATTCCCGGTGACGGCCACGTCAATTTAGAAAAATAATATGTATGAGTTTTCTATCTGTGTATTGCAACAACTGTTCTAAGACTTATTATCTCGCGCAATTACAGTGTTGTCATGTTTGAAGCCCTTCATCTTTCCCCACCTTTCATTTCTCGACTATCACCTTTTCAAAGAAAGCAACGCATTAATAAATAGGAAGAATTTCGTGAGTGTTGCTTCTCCTTTAAAAAAAATAAAATAAAAATTTCAATGAAACATTACTTAAAATTAACCCTCAGTTAAGATGCACGGTTTTTGACGGTAACACAAATAAATTTTTATTTAATTTATCATTTTTAATACAAAATTTCCAAAGAATTTTAACTTATTTTAAACCGAACACACAGAAATTCTTTCTCAAATATATTGAAAACTATATATTTATGAATGAAAGAATTTCACGATATTTAAAAAAAAAGCAACAAATAAAATCTAATATGACAAAATCATATTAAATTTTGCACTTGAGGTAGAACAATATTCTGGCTAAATATATGAAAATATTTAAAAAAGATTTTTTTTTTTTAAATATTTTTTGGACAATAAATTAATTGTAAAGAAATTATAACGAATTAATTTTTAATCGGGTTTTTACTGTATTTGATTTTTGTAATGTTTTTTTTTTATTTTAAAAAGAAAATCCAATTTTTGTTTGTTTCGTTACTTTTGAATTTTTTAATAGGAGAATAAAATGTTTGGGATTCCGTGAACCAGTAGAGATATCTCAAGGGATCTCTGTGGAGCAAAAGTGTAAGGCGGTGTTTAAGCATGCTAAATCTATCTGCACTTATCATTTATTTTCAACGCTGCAAAAATTATGGCGATTTTAAGATTACATCAAATTAAAAATATTAAAATTACAGTTTTTGCTTGGGTTTAATTAAAGTTCCATGAATTTATAGATCTCCTTATATTTATTACACGTCAAATTATATATTACACCACCAAAAAAAATATAAACACACTGAAAAAAAATTGCTTGTCATATATCAGAACTTTAAAATAAAACCGCGATTATTTTGGAAAACACGCATTTTAATTAAACCAGCAAATTGGCTTTAGGATTACTTATTTGCAGGAAATCACATGAAATACTTTTAAATTCGTAAAAGTTTAGGTTTTACATAAGAATGATTTTTAAGGATATGCAAATTTTGTTTGCTTCATCAAAATTTAAAGTCCTTAAAATTGTTTAATGCCTTTTTGATTTTAGGATTGAGCTAATTAAAATGTTTTATTTTATGTTGTCACAAACCGAAATATGTTTCGAATAAATTGCAGCTGTACCCGCTAGGAATGCAATTCCCGAGTAAAACAACAACAACATAATATGATGTCATGTATTATGATATCTTATTTCATATAACCGGAGATATATTATGATCCGAAAAATGGTGGATTAAATTATATCGAACATGATATATATGACCTACTTAAAAAATTTTCGCCACCTGTTATAACCGACATTAGATGTCTCTTATTTTTTATGGTTTTTATGAATTGAGAGGAACGATGACGTGCAAAGTTTTCCATTGAAACATCTTCACCAAAAGAATTAATGGGCAGTTAAAAGGCGAAAAATTAAAAAAATGGTTTAAAACTTACAAGAGTTTTTTTTTATTAATTTTATTTTTTTTTTTCTCATGTTTTTAAGCTTTCAGATTCAAACCACGACAAAATGGACTCACTAGACTTGGGAGATACATTCACTGAAAAGGTAATTTTAATGTTGCTGCTTGGTGAAAATTTGTATGGTGGCTTACAAGTGAATCCAAAATTTTCCGATTTTTAAACTTTCGCAGTTTTTCTATAGGGGTTTTGCGCCTTTAAATGGAGTTGCGTTTTGAGAATAGTAATTGAAAAATGGTGTAATTTTATATATTTTAAGGTATACCAAGTTGATGTCAGCGCACCAATTCGGGATACGAACATCACAAACTTTTAAGGAATTGGAGTCTGAAATTCACACTTATATTTGAAATTAGCCAGCAGAATGCGTCAACTGAGGCGTTTAAAAATTTTAAACGTAAACATGTTATTTTTTTTTTTAAAGAGAAGCAACACTCAGGAAATTCTTCCTATTAATTATTGTGTTGATTTCTTTGGAAAGGGGATAGAGGAGACATGAAAGGTGGCGAAAGATGAAGGGCTTCAAAAATGGCAACACTGTAATTGCGCGAGTTCATAAGTCTTAGAACAGTTGTTGCTCACCACCTGATGTAGAGTTGGCGAATTTATTGAAGCTTTTTGTTTCATAGCCCTGATTCATTATTTTACTTTGGTGAGGTTAAGTGCTGAGGGAACGGCGCTACGAAATAACCCCCAATGAAATAACCCCCAACGGCCAAAAATGAAATAACCCCCAAAAAAATTGTGTAAAATTGTTTGGGGGTTTTTTCATTTTTTTTTGGGGATTATTTCATCTTACGGTTTGGAGATTATTTCATTATGAAGCAACCCCCAATGAAATAAAGCCCAAAATTTAAATTCTTTGGAGATTATTTCATATGCAATTATTTTGGGGGTTATTTCATATTTTTTGGGGGGATATTTCATTTTGCTAAAAGTGAAATTTTTTTAATATTTGTTAGTTTGTCTGCGTGGCGGCCTGCGGCCGCTCTTAGGGGTTTTCTCCTCCATGGGACGCGGGTGTTATTTCATTTTCACCTTTGGGGAATATTTCATTTCTTTTGGGTATTATTTCATTTTTTTTTGTTGGGACTTATTTCATTTTTTTGGGATTTATTTCATTGGGGGTTATTTCATTTTGTCGTTTGGGTGTTATTTCATTGGGGGTTATTTCGTAGCGCCCTATGGGAACACCGAAGGTGGGCGCGCGATACATATAAGTGATAGAAAACTCATACATATTATTTTTCTAAATTGATGTTGTCGTCACCGGGAATCGAATCCGGGACCATCTGTGTAACAGTCCAACGCGCTAACCATTATGAACTTTTTAAAAATTTAGCGAAATAAAATTTTTTTGTTTCACTTATTTTTATAAAGAAAAAACATGGCTTGAGTACAATGATAGGTGTCTATAGTGAATCCTTTTGACGGGCTTAATTGATAAGTGCATAAAAGTTAAATTTTTTTCATTCACAGCGGCTATAGCGGCAGTTTTTTTCCAACACACTTTCACTTTATAAAAACTAAATCGCTGTATCAATTTCTGCAAAAACCTTAATTAAAATATAATATTTTAATGTGCTTATTACTAAAATCGAAAAGGCATCAAAAAAATCCAAAGACTTTATGCACTTATGGAGCAAACAAAGTTTTCATAAACTCAAAAAACATCGTTATGTAAAATTTTTAATTTTGAGAATTTAAAAGTATTTAATATGAATTCCTGCAAATAAGTAACCCTAAACCCAACTAAACATCATTAAATCAGCAAAAGATTCGTTTTTTCCAAAATTTTCGCTTTTTTCTTTTTAAGTACTTTGATTTTTTAGCAACTTTCTTTTTGGCAACAATGTTTTTGGCAGATCAGCTGTTTTCGTGTAACATGTTACTGTTAAACATGCTCAGTTTGGTCTATAATTTAACCATGAATCGACTTACAAACGAACAAAGCTTGCAGTTAACTGAATTTTATTATCAAAATTCATACCGTATTTGGCGTGAAGAGCAGCCAGAAGCATTACAAGAACTGACAATGCATCCCGAAAAATGCATTGTTTGGTGTGCTTTTGCAAAGACGACGAAGGCAGCAACGTTACTGTGCATGGCAAACGCTACCGTACGATGACTACAATTTTTTTTTTTTTTTGTCCAAAATGGAAGAGTTGGACTTGGGTGACATGTGGTTGCAACAAGACGGTGCCACATGCTACACAGCACACGAAACAATGGCCCAATTGAGAGGCGAGTTCGGTGAACTGTTTATTTCACATTTGGGGTCGGTCAATTGACCGCCTAGATCGTGCAATTTAACGCCTTTAGACTATTTTTTGTGGGCCTATGTTAAGGCTCATGTTTATAGGGACAAGCCCGCAACGGTTGACACACTGGAAGTCAATATTGAAAGATTTACTAGTGAGATACCTGCCGATATGTTGGAGAGATTTGAAATTTGAGACGTAGCCCGCAGTCAACATTTACATGAAATCATCTTTAAACATTGAATTATATTGATCATTCTATCGACTCAAATAAAGATTTCATACATTTCTCTAAATTTTATGTGTTTTTCTTTTAAATCAAATCCGAAAGCTCTTAAAAAATCACCCTTTATATAACAAAACAATGTTTTGGGTGTATTTTTAAAATTCTTGGGTTGTTGAATGTGATGAATGCAATGAGATCAATCAATTGATGTAAATTTTTTTTATTCTAAACAAAAATCGTAATTTTAGTAGTTTTATTTGCGTGAAATTTAAAACCGCCATAATTTTTGCGCGGTTAAAGATAAATGATTATTAGCGCAAATGGATTTAGCATGCTAAAATATCGGATAACATACACACTAAATGTTGTTCATATCATACAAAAAAAAATTTCAAGATATTTTACCTCAAAAATGTCGTAAATTTTTGAAGTTCCCAATATATTAAATTATCACCCCTATCGTGAATATTTTTTTCCCTCGAATTGTTTTCCCTTTTCACTCAATTCCAATCGTGAATAAAAGTTCACTCGAAATTTGTTCCCTTTGTCTAATCATTCACTCGTGAATAGCATAATACAATTTCAGGGGAAATTCACGATACTAATTTTCACTTGAGGAGGAATGAAAATTACATGGGACCAAACCATTTCCCTTTTTATTCACGATAGGGGTGTATATAAAATTTTATCCGAAATTTGACCCGATATTATTATATCTAATTTAAAGTAGAAAGATATCATTTTATAGTTTTATATACAATTTTTCATATATAATTATTATACACCAAGAAAAAGGTATAACAAAAATTAAGTTTCTCAAATTTTCCTTAAAGTAAATAAATTTTCTTACGAACAATGCAAATTTATAAGATTTTATTTCATATTAACTTTTCATGAACTCAAAAATAATAAGACATTTTCTTTAATTTTCATTTCTTGAATTAGGTTAATGTTCTTAAAAAATGTTAGAAAATTTATTTATTTTAGTGAATATTTCAATTTTTGCATAAAGGGAACCTTTTTAGTTTTGAACACTTTTTTTACCAAAAATCAGTTGTTGCTTTTAGCTGAATGAAAATATAACAGTAAAAGCCAAAGACCTAAATGTTGTGTTATAAATCTGGATTGGACATACCGTTAAAGTGCAGATTTTACAATTTGTTATGTGGGTTCCTAATTCCAAGCAGAAATGTCTTAGGCAGGATTTTTCAAATTTCTACGGGGCGGCCTGCCCAAACTGCTAAAGGCGATTTGTTAAGTGGTATCCCGAGCTGATAATAGCTTAGATATTATTTTTGGAAAATTCCACTGGGCGGGTACGAATGAGAAAAGTAGCCCTGGCCAAACCACTACAACAAGGAACTTGAAATGTAGACATCCGGTTAGGAATGATTTTTGGAAGTTTATTCGGTGAGAAGTGTCTCGTTTGATGCTTTGGCTAAACCGCTTAAGCGAGGATTTTAAAATTTTGGGTTTCTAATTCAGCATAGACATTAACTTAAGCTGTATTTTTTAACATTTATTCGGCGAGAAGCATAAAGGGCATTTAAGTATGGTGTTTAGATTAGTCTCGCTTAGACCGAATTTTAAAAAATTTCTGTTTTTATTTCTATTCACCGCCTGACAGTAACGATTTTAAAGAAAAGTTTAATTTTAAATATTTGAACATGGAAGTTTATTGATAAAATTCTTATTGATTATTTCGCCAGAAAACGTAGTTAAAATGTATGCTCAGAAAGCCTTAATCTTAACGGGCTGCGCAAACCGCTTAAAAATAAAAATAAATTTTCCATGGTCCATTAACCCTCAACCGGTACACTAGCATCCAGCATACGTAAACGGTACACAGGTGCAAATTGAGATTTTTGATTTTCATCTTTGGATTTGAAGATTGCCAAGGTATACGTATGATACCTGGTTTTGGAGTATAATTTTGTTGGCAAATAAATGTCAAAAAACAGTTTAAAAGTTGCATTTTTTTTAAAAAGTATAAATAACTTATATTTAATTTTCTAATAAAGATATTGATAGAAAGTAAACGGAGCTTTTTATATAAATTGACATTCTTTTATGAAAAAATACTGATAATTTCGTAAAGATATAGCTAATATTTTTTACAATGTGTCAAAAAGTAGGTATTTTCATACACTAAGGATATAATGTAATTAAAGACAACAGCAATTGTAGTGAAAAAACAAATGAAATTTCACTTGAAACAACATTTGTCATTAGTTTTTATTGTTCAAAAAATTACTAACAAATGTAGCAAAATGAACCACATATGTTAGTTAAAAATAAACAAACATTTATTTTTTTCTATTTTTTTAAATGCCAAAAAACGACTGTAAAAAAATTAATGTAAAATCATAAAACAATAATTTTATGTGGTTTGTTTTTTAAATGAACACCAATTTTAAGTAAAAAATTAAATTTGTTCTACAAATGACTGACATTTACATTAAAAATAAAGAAACTTTATTACAATCCAAACAACAACCAATTTTTAAAGCAGAATTTCCCTGAGTGCAGTTCTCGTATGTCGGTAGCTGAAATGCAAAATGTCGATTATTACATTCATTTCGACTACCTTTATCAAAATAAGTCATCATAAATAAAAAAAAATCATTATATAACATGTTTTGATATTTTTAGATTACACCATTTCAGCTAACGATATACTGTTTTTTAGTATTTATTATTGTTTTAAACATATGTTTTCTCTATTATTAGTTTTACTATTGAACAAATTTACTAATTTGTTCACCAAATTACAAAAAAAAACGATTTTATATTCTTATTTGACACTCATGAAAGGTGCACTGGTGCTAATTCGCAATTTAGGCGTGGTGAATTTGTTGGAGTATAGAAATATTTAACGTAAAGGGGAGAAACTTTAAATGTACTTGTAGAAAAAGTTGCATTCTTTTGAAATTTTCATGGACTCGAATTCACGCCAGTGCATAGTTTGAAGATTAATATAATTTTTTTCAATGAAAATTAAAATTATTCAAGTTCAAGCCATACTCTATATTTCTTTATTAGGATATTGTTCTAACAAATAATCTATAGAGTTTTTTGTTTTCAAATTTATTAATTGACCACTTTCAGGAATGTGTTGATAGATCTATTTCGGGAATTTTCTAGATTCCCATCATCAGAACACGTTTTGAAAGAAGTGACAATCCCATGCAAAAACATCAAACACAATCCATGCAAAACATCAAACTCACTTAATGAGCAGTAAATGAAAAAAAAAAACGTGTATTATGTGTCTACCAAAGGTAGAGGGTGCACATAACAAACAAGTTTTCAAATTATTTTTGATCAATGGTTATAATCTTTAACTTCGAGCTCATATATTAGTTCTCATTTAGTGGGAAAACTAGGTTATATGAATGTTTGATGTTTTGTATGGGATTGTCATTTCTTTCGAAACGTGTTCTGATGATTGGACCCTAAATAATTCCACGAAATAGATCTATCAACACATTCCTGAAAGTGGTCAATTAATAAATTTGAAATCAAAAACTCTATAGATTATTTGTTAGGGCAATATCCTACTAAAGAAATATAGAGTATGGCCTCGAAATTCAATAATTTTCATTGCACAATTAAAGGTCGAAAAAACATAATTTTTATGTTTAAGAAAAATTATATCAAACTTGTATAATTTTTTCTTTTATTAGTTAAAATAATAAACAAATTAAATTAAATTTTTTAAGACCCAAAAATCATTTTTTTTTTTTTGTATAAACCACCATCTGACACGCATAAATGGTAAACTGTTGAGAATTTGCACCTATTCAACTTTCTTAAGACTCTCCCACTCCTCTATGCAGATGAATTAACATTTGGGTTATGCGTGGTGAATTTGCTAGCTGGTAGATATATTTAACGTAAATAAAATATGAATTAAAAACAATTGTAGAAAAAGTTACAACGTTTTGAAATTTTCATGGGTGCGAATTCGCATCTTTGTACCGGTTGGGGGTAAACCTTCCGTCCTCACACATATTTCTATGTCAAGCACTTAACACTGTTGTTGGCTTGTATTTACTATACCCCAGTGCACACTGGTAAAATACGGACATAACTATAAAACTTTTTTATTTATTAATTAAAATAGCTGAAGTTTGGTACATAAATAAAGAATATAGAGCAATTCCATAGGAAAACGATCATAATTGGCAAATTTTGGACGACCCCTCTCCGATTTTAAAATAAATAGTCTCAATCGATTGCCCAGCAAAAAATAATGTACTTACATATTTTTTTTTTTTATAGTGACTGGTTTAGTGGTGGCGTGCACCACAGTCATGTGACAAAATTGAAGAATTCTTCATAAGGGACCTCATTGAAAAAACTACTAAAGCGATCGCAACGAGTGATAGCTCGTTGGAAAGGTATTGAATCAGGCTTTAATTGAAAAATAAAATTTTCCTAATTTTTTTCAGAAATTTACCTTTTTTTTCCCATGAAAATTAAATTTTCCCATGAAAATTAAATTTTTCCCGATTTTCCACAGAAGCTCCTAATTTTCCGGCTAATTTTATTTTTTTTGGATTCCTCATAATTTTTGCTTTAAGAATCAGCAATAAAAAAAATGGGCCCGACTCCTTGTTTGGACAGGAGAAGAGCATTTAAGAGACCACCTTGTTCTCATTGTTTTTATATTTTTTATAATTGAATTATTTTTAATTATTTAACAAGAAAAATTAGGAAAATTTTATTTTTCAATTAAAGCCTGATTCAATACCTTTCCAACAACTTTCAATGAGGTCCCTTATGAAGAATTCTTCAATTTTGTCACATTTCATATGGAATTGCTCTATAGTGACTGGTTTAGTGGTGGTGTGCACCACTGTCATGTGACAAAATTGAAGAATTCTTCATAAGGGACCTTCATAAGGGACCTCATAGGAAAATTTTGTTTTTCAATTAAAGCCTGATTCAATACCTTTCCAACGAGCTATCACTCGTTGCGATCGCTTTAGTAGTTTTTTTTTTTTTAAAACAACTTTCAATGAGGTCCCTTATGAAGAATTCTTCAATTTGTCACATGACAGTGGTTGCACACCACCACTAAACCAGTCACTATAAAAAAAAAAAAAATATGTAGGTACATTATTTTTTGCTGGGCAATTGATTGAAACTATTTATTTTAAAATCGGAGAGGGGTCGTCCAAAAGGTGATCGCTTTCATATGGAATTGCTCTATACTTTCTTATGTGTCACCTTAATTTGGGCCAAATAAATACAGGGGTTAGTCTAGTTAGTATGGATATATAAAATGCATTGAAAATGCTCTTAAATGTTTCACAATTTTTCTTTTGTATTGCCTAATGCCTGATATCGAAAATGATTAAATTCGGTCTATGCATTCAGAAGTTATGTGTAAAAAGATGATTTTTTTTTTATTTTCATACATTTTCTGTAAAAAAAATTTTATTTGAAACTAGTTATGTCGATATAAATTGTTGGTGATAAAAATATAAAAGAAACTAAAATTTTTGTAGGCTTGAGAGATTTGTTTCTAGAGTTACCAATTTTTTTTTTCGGCAACCATAAAGTTGGATTTTCGAGCTTATCGGATGATTTTCATCTTAGAAGAATTATTAATACAATAATTTTAGTCTTAAAAATATATAATTTTTTTAGAAAATGTAGTTACACCAAATAGATTTTCACATTCGTACACATATTATCTAAGTACATGGACTGACTTTGATGAATTCATTTGCACTACATGAAGTCGCAAAAATGACTCTAGGTAAATAAATGACAAAAAAAGTCAGCTCAAATTATAGTACTCACTAATAACATTAAGTATTATCAAATAATGTACAGTATGAGAACGGAAGGTACGAGGGCGGATCAATAAGTCCGTGACTCTTCAAACTTCCCTCTTACTTATATGAAATGCAACACTGCTGCCATCAAGTAACACCTGTTAATATACTACTGTCAAATTTTAAGCAAGTTCCGTCATTTACTTTGCGTTTAACAGCTGTTCAAAACATACAACCTCGTGCATTTTTTTAAAAATGAGTGCTCATTAAACATTAGTTTTTTGCGAAAAAAAACCGTCAATCCAACCAAGGAAAAGCTTGATAAATACTAAGGGGACTCTGCGCCATCAATGCTCTCAATTGAGCATAAACGTAATCGTGGTGACAACTTCAAAATATTGTTTAGAGTTGTTTAACCTCAATTCGAATGAGTTTTTGCGGCGTTTTGTAACTGTGGATGAAACATGGATCCATAACAAACACTCCGGAGACCAAGCAGCAGTCTAAACAATGGGTTACTCCGGTTGAACGGGCTCCGAAGAAGGCCAAGGTAAGTTTGTCGACCAATAAGGTGATGGGATGTACGCGGGATAATCCACATTGATTACCTTCAAAAGGGAAAAAAACAATAAACGGGCGAATATTATCCCAACTTATTGGACCGATTTAACGAGGACTTAAAAAAAAGACCTTATATGGCCAAGAAAAAAGTTCTTTTTTATTAAGATAATGCACAAGTGCACACGTGTGCAGTCTCAATGGCAAAATTCCATGAATTGTGCTACGAATTGGAACCTCATCCGCCATATTCTCCGGATTTAGCCCCTAGTGACTATTTCCTATTTCCAAACCTAAAGAAATGGCTCGGTGGAAAGAGATTTAGCTCCAACGATGGAATTAAAAATTATTTTTTTTTTCAAAAAAAACTGTGTTTCATTCAAAAAGTTGCGGGACTTACTGATCCGCCCTCGTAACTTTAAACATTTTTTTTTTTTTTCCTTTTTTATGCCACATGGGAACATAAAGCTACTACAACATTATTCCAACTTATTTTTTTATTACATATCATTTTTATTTCATCAAAAGTTTGTGTTTATTGCATTGAGTTCCTGGTGGATTGTTATTTGCCATGAGATGTTCAGGCGACCCGAGCGTCGGCTACCTTGAGGGTTCCATTCTAAAGCAGTTCTTGTAATGCTTCCGGTTGGCTTTCATAATGTATGGCCTATCCATTTCCACGTACGCATGGCTATTTGACAATTTATAGGTCTCTCGCTCGTTAGCTTCCACAGGTCTATGTTGGTAATTGTGTTTTGCCTAAATATGCGACATATTATGCGCAGACATTTATTTAGTTTAAACATGGTTTAGACATATTTAAAAACGGAAAATGTCTTCCATTCAGTCACCCAGACAAATTAATTGAGCTAGAAACTTTAAATTTGCACTGTTCGCATCCGCTAAGACTGGGATTTTTAATATTTTTACGGGCAGGGAAAAAAGGAATAGTTTGGGCTGACTTACTGAAGATGAAATTTTTAGATTTTTGATAAATCTTTTTATAATTGGGATATAAAAGACACAAAGTGAAATATGTTTAATGACCTATGCGATGCCTTTAGTGTACACACAGAGAAACAAAGTGCCAACCGAATTGAAAAGTGTATATTAATGGTAACAACATATAAATTCAGTTAGTACAACGATATTTATATTAGAGTTATGAATATTATGGGTCTGACAAGTAAAATTCAGTTGTATTACCCGAACTTTGTTGTGAGATCTAATGTTCAGTTTCACCAACCTACCGAAATTCGTAATAACCGAATTTGAATCGTAGTAACCGAATTCCAGTTGGCAAATAGCTAAATTTTTCTCTGTGTATAGAAATCTGAAATAAAAATTTAAACATCCACTACAAGAGTTACAAAAAACTTGTTAAAAAGAGATTTTCTGTGAAAAATAATTCGATTTTCTTTTAAATATATTCCGATATAGAAAACTTCCGGTAAAGAATATTGGGCTGTTACGCTCATCTGTTATAATTTTCTCAGTTGAAACAAGAGAAATTAAAAACATAATGTCGATTTCCAATTGTTTAAAAAACTGCATGTTCATTTAAATAATTGACTATGACATATATATTTTTCCCCAAATGTTTCCCATACTTCAAAAATTACAAATACCCATAAACTTACTTCTTAAAGTAATTACATTTTTAATCTCCTATTAACACGTATTAAAACCTTCAAATAATACTACAATCCGGTAATAAGAAAAACGACTAACACACTTTGAAAAGAATTCCTTGTATATTTAAGTTAGTAATATCATTAATTTATAGTCAATCATCTAATAGAGTTTATCTACTTACAAACAAAACAAAAGACTTAAGAAACAAACGCCATCATTAATACAAACTTGTTTTTATTTGGTGGGGGGGAAACATACTTTTTGCACTTCTCTCTCTCTCGTTTATACAATAAGCTTTAAAAAAGAAAACAAGACTTGGACAAAATTAACATAGAAAATCAAAAAGGGGAAAATGATGAGGAAAAAATATAAATCTATGCCACATTGATCACGTCTTAAAACATATTGCAACATTATGCCAGCCAACGATATATTAAACGGACAAACTAAATTATGTTTAATGAAATAAATACAAAAAACTATAGTCGACATAAATCATACTATGATCTATAAAGAGAGCTACTAAAGAGCAAGAGAATAAATTTTAAGAAAATTTATAACAAAACTGAAAAATTATCAAAATCAAAACAACTTCGTCCCTGACTTTGACCAAATTGAAGGTAATATGTTGAGTTTGTTTATTACCAAGGTTAGCCAACATGTTGCTGCAACATTTTTATTTAGTTTAACCAGAGAGTCAGTCTTATAATGGTCATATTGTTAAGGTGTATGCGAGTGTATCGATGTTAGTTTTATGACTGGTTTTCTATACTTCATTACCATTCTTAAGCAGAGAGCTCAAAAATACAACATTACGGTCTTTCGTAAAGTTGTATGGCTTTCCGTTATAGCAATAGTAACCAATAGTTGTTGGTAGTGGCAGGCAGCAGCAGCATCGTTTGAATTTCTTTTTCATACCGAGCGCCTGCGCACAGTTGGCTTTCTACCGTTGGCGTATACGGATTTATTAAATTTTGTTTAAGCGCGACGCTTATGAACACAAAAAAAAAACAAACAAAAAATAAAGAAGAAAACAAAAATTATGCGTATAAATTATAAAAGAAAATTATAATAATACACTCAAAAAAAAATTCAATAGAAAATTTATAACAAAAAAAGTGGAACAAATTATTTTCATAATATTATTGAAAGTGTTTTAAATAAAATTGTTTTAAAAGTTATCTGGATTATTAAAAAAAAACACAAAAATTTTATTTAAAAAACAAAAATTTCGTATAAGAAATTTAAGAAAAATTTTTAAAAAGTGTAAACAAGTGCAATTATTAAAAATTTTAAAACAAATTTATAAAAAAAGGAAATACAAAAGTTGCAATATTATTTGAAAAAAGGAATTCTTTTTCAATATATTTTTATTCTAAAATATAAAACAAAAAACAAGACCTAGAAAAAATTTAAAATAAAAATATAAAAATCATTAAGAAAAAAACTGTTGTAAATATTTTCATTCAACAAAATTAAAAACAAATTATTAAAACAATATACTTAAATGTTTTAATCTAACCAATTCCAAAATCCCCAACAATATCAAACACTATATACCACCAACCAAACCCCTTTAAAAACAATCAAACAAAATATTTAAATTAAAAAAGTTTTAAATTAAAAATTATATAAATTTTTATTTATTAATTAATATTTTGTAAATAAAATATTTTCAATACAACAATGTCATAATTTTAATTATAAAATAAACTATAAAATTTGTTTTAATTTCCTTAAAATAATAAGAAAATATATTTTCAAAATTGTTTATATTTCCCAATCTTAAAAAAAAAAAAAAAAAAAAAAAAAAAACACTCCATATTTTATGATTTTGTTTTCTATGATTAACTTTGTTAACTCCCAATTATAAAAAAAAAACTTTATGGTGTATGCTATTTTTTTGTGAGTACCTTACCGTGGCTTTGTTTAAAATCGGAAAAAAATTAAGTATAATCGCTTGCTTTATCTTGTTCTATATTACTAACATTTTTCTTTTGGTGTAGTGCTAAAAAAGCTTAATGTTGTATAGGTTTTTTCCTGCTTTTGAATTGTTTTTAAGTTTCAATTATTTTTTTTTTTTTTGCTTGTCGTGTTTTCCTCTATTTCCTTTTTATAACATTTATGGAAGTGTTTTTTTTTTTTTTTTTATTTCATCTTCTCCATTTTTTAAAAACATTCAAACAAACTCAATTAAAATTTTTTTTAAATAAATACATACCCTGTTCCTACAATCTCAAAAACTGTGCTAAAGGATTAATTACTCTCAAAACAAACACTCAAAATAATTTACGGATTAATTGCGGATTACATTTATCACTATAAAACAGCAAAATGGATTACCACTGCTACATTTGATGTTATCTACAATTTTAACTATAAAGTGTAAGTATTTGAAAAAAAGCTAAACCTTAATGTAACTTTATCAAATTGGTACCAAATTGATAGTTTAATTGTTTGATGAGTTAAGCATTATATAATTCTATTTAAAATTGTCATATAAGCTGGAGTATTCGAAAATATACCACCGGTATTACAAATTGTGGACTAAAACTACAATAAAGTATGTGTTCTTTGGCATGGGACTGATTAATTAACTGGACAAAAGCAAGGAGATTAGCACTGATAAATACATTCAGAGAACTTTTGCTGTAAAAATATGTATTTGTTTGGGTTGTAATACAGTTTTCTTTATTTTTTAATGTAAATCTCAGTCATTTGTAGAACAAATTAAAAAAACAAACCACATCATAAGACTGTTTTATCATTTTACACTAATTTTTTACATTCGTTTTTTTGTTATTTAAAAAATAAAAAAAATAAATGTTTGTTTATTTTTTACTATCATGTGTTCATTTTACTATAATTGTGGTTAATTTTTTGAACATTGAAAAACAAATGACAATGTTAGTTCAATTTACTGAAATGTAAGTCGGCTTTTCTTTAAGTGAAATTTCATTTGTTTTTAACTACCTTTGCAGTGGTCTTTACCTACATAGCATTAAAAGTGTAGTAATGAGGACAAGTGTAGTAATGAGGGCAATTTTGTTTATACACCGCATATTCCGGCGACATTTTGCGCATGTCCCTAAAGTATGCGCCTGTGCATACATAGATATATATATATATATATATATATATATGTATGCGTAGCGCATACTTTAGGGACATGGCCAAAATTGTCGCAGGAATATGCGGTGTATAGAAAAAATTGTCCTCATCTTAAACGCAAAGATGTATGAAAAAGGCGCGAAAATTTTGGGGACAGTCCCCAAAGTAAGGAAATGTCCCTAAAACTAGGCGGGAGGGGGGAACGAATAAAGGTCTCTGGACTATGCGCTGTGCATACATATATATATATATATATATATATATATATGCCTACATAGCGCATACTTTAGGGACATGGCCAAAATTGTACCCGAAATATGCGGTGTATGGAAAAAATTGTCCTCATCTTAAACGCTAGATGTATGAACAGGCGCGAAAACTTGGGGACAGTCCCCAAAGTAAGCAAATGTCCCTAAACTATGCGTGGGAACGAATAAATGTCTCTAGAGTATGCGCTGTGCATACATATATGTATATATATATATATATATATAATTATATGTATGCACAGCGCATACTATAGAGACATTTATTCGTTCCCCCGCATAGTTTAGGGACATTTCCTTACTTGGGGACTGTCCCCAAGTTTTCGCGCCTTTTCATACATCTAGCGTATTAGATGAGGACAATTTTTCTATACACCGCATATTCCGGCGACAATTTTGGGCGTATATATATGTATGCACAGCGCATACTATATGTATGCACAGCGCATACTTTAGGGACAAGCCCCAAAATTGTCGCCGGAATATGCGGTGTATAGAAAAAATTGTCCTCATCTAATACGCTAGATGTATGAAAAGGCGCGAAAACTTTGGGGACAGTCCCCAAAGTAAGCAAATGTCCCTAAACTATGCGGGGGAATGAAATAAATGTCTCTAAAGTATGCGCTGTGCATACATATATATATATATATATATATATATATATATATATATATAACGATTACTGAACATAGACGACCTTTATTTCTTTCGTTTCCTGTTTTTAGTGGTTCTAATTCCACTTGTTTCTCTACTCTCTCAATTACATGTCTCTCCCCAAATTTGACAAATTTAGACCAATTTGCTAAATCTTGCAAAAATATATATTTATAACAATTGCTGAAGCTAGGCGACCTCTATTTAATTTTGTTTCCGGTGTTCAGTGTTCTAATTCCACTCGTTCCGTATCCTATTTCATTCATTCCTCAAGTTTAGCGTTCAAAATCCTCACATACTTGTTCTATTTCATATCTTTTCAATTTGGGTAATATTCTATTTCATAACATCTATCAATTTCATGACATCAACTACAAAACTTTTTCCCCATTTCATTTCGATACTTATGTTAAGAGCTTAAAATCAACTCGTTACGCCTGCCATTCCACGTTATCAAATCCATGACATCTGTAAAGAAATGTGCAATTTAATTAATTTTTAACATGAATTAAATGGCAATTACATTTTGTAAAGGATCATTTCTGATATTTTTCTATATACGTAATTCATTCAGACCCACTCTTACTCTAGTGGCTTCTTTGGAACCAGAAATGGGATAGCATAACAATATTCCGCGTATTTAATTCCAGGGCAATTCCATTTAATTGAGTAATTGCCTTGTAATTAAATACCTAAATGTAGTATCAAAAATATTAAAAGTTTTCCAAAGAAGCGTTTAAGCTTACAAGTGTGAGGGTAGGTCTAAAAAGATTAATGATATAGAAAAATTACACAAATGAACAATTACGAAATGTAATTGACATCGCCCAGGTCTGATTATTGACACGCTGTTCCGCTTTCAATAGAGTACTTTTAAGCACCGAATACACTTGCAATAGTATTGCAGCAATTTTTTATTTGTTCTTTATTCTTTTACCATATGTGGTAACAGATTACAGAACAAAATCGCGATATTGCGCCATAATATGCCAGTGTATGGGTACCTTTAAACGAATATATTTTTAGTACATCAAGATATTATATTGGTTTGAAACTCATAAAAGAATATAACAAACTTGACTGCAAGACAATAAAGAAATATTTGCAAAACACTTTTTTTAGGAAATTTAAATTTTTTTGATAAACTTTTTATAAAATGACTTTATTAAATAATTGAGCTCTAGATCACGTTTGTATTTCTAAAATATCCTTTATTATTTTATATATCTCCAATATTTCGTCATTCTTTGAATGACATCTTCAGGGAGTATGAACAACAACAACAATATTAAAAACAAAACTTTTTTGCCGCTGCCCTCCACTCTGGTCAACACAACATTTACAAGAGTTGTTTAGAGTTGTAAATGTTGTGTTGACAAGAGTGGAGGGCAGCAGCAAAAAGTTTTGTTTTTAATATTGTTTGTTGTTGTTCATACCTCCCTGAAGATGTCATTCAAAAAATGACGAAATATTGTATAAAATAATAAAGAATATTTTATAAATACAAACGTGACCTAGAGCTCAATTATTTAATAAAGTCATTAATTTCAAAGGTCGAAAAACTTTTCATAATTTATAACTTTTTATAAAATAATACAAAATCTTAAACATTTTTTACAACATTCAAATAGTATCAACTATGCTCTTTAATTTAATATAGCACATGCTTTGAAAGATGCGATATATTCTCCATGCATCTATTTAAATTTGTAATTTTTCACGATTCCTTAATAAAATATCTAAAGCGAAAAGAAAGCTCCAATAAAATGAAAAAACTCGCCTACTTTATATTTAGTTAAAGAAACAAATTGCTTAAACTACTACAAAAATTTTATGTATTGTTATGCCATAAAAATATGGAGTCTGTGACAAATCTCAATTAATAAAATTCAGATATAAAAATATTCAATATGTTTTCTAATCAATACCAACCAAGTTCCAGTCAATTGAAGTGCGTTTTCTTAAAAATAACGATTTTTAAATAATTCATGTTCAAAAATGTATTTTTTTATTTTTCCATAGTAAATACATACAAAATTTATTTAAAAAAAATGAAAAAAAATATTGAATTTCAGATTGGGTTTTCGAAAGATTTTGATATGAAAAAGTTGATTCTTTCGCTGAAATTAATTAAGCGCAATTTAAATTAACATCATGAGCTAGAATTTTGCAAATTCAATTAAGGGATTTTATAATATTCACAAAATGCTAAAATAAGTGAAATTTTCACTTTAATTGCAAGGATATAATATATCCTTCTCCCAATCACAATTAATGATAAATGTTTTAATGCTCAAAGTCAATACTTTAAAAACCATATTAAAATAGTTAGTCGTTTATTCAGGTGTATGAATTAATAACAAATTTTATAGAAAAAACTAAATTTTTGTAAAAGTTATTTAATGTTCACATTTGTGATCTAAGTCCTAAAATCCATTAGAATTGATAAGTAGCATCTCCTATGCATTTTTAGCGTTTTACAGTGTTATTATAAAATATATTCTGAATTTTTATTTCCATATAACATTTTTTACATTCTGTATCGACACTTTCTGTTTCAGGGAGAATAATTTTTTACGTGAAAGTCGCCATTTTCTTTTCACTAACTTTCCATTTATTAAAAGACTTTTCCGACCAAATTTTGGAATTTTTGAGAAAGACATAATCTGCCATAAATAACTCAAGGCAGATTTTTTTATATAACAACAAACTGGACCTTATGTTTGAAAAAAAAAACTGTGCAAACTTAATTTGGAATGTTTCTTTCTTTTATTGGAATTGACACGGTAAATTAGTTGCAACTGAAAGGCAGCTTCGGTTTATATTGTCTAGACATCAGAGAATTTAACAAAGTCTAAAATTGTGCTTACATCGGTAATGTAATCGACGTTTAAATTTGTAAAAATTTTATCGTCTCCCGTGCTTTATATTGGAAAATGAGAAATAAAAAAATCAAAAATAAAATAAATCTAAAATAGTTAACCCCTTAAAAATTTAATTTTTTTTTTATTTTAGAATAATGTTTTGCCCAAAATATTAAACAAAATTAACATTTTAAAAATAACTTCAACCGTTTAGATTCATATCGTACTGTTTCATCTTGGTTACCAATATTTCCTGTAGTATAAAACTTCTAAACTTATCCGATCGGTATGAATCATATTGAAAATTACTAAGGAGATGTTACTCTTTCGAAATATTGTGATTGGGTCACCCTTTTTCAGTACAAACTACCTCGTGTATAAAAAATCTTGTTTATTATTTTTATTATTAATGAAAATGAAAATTATTCAAGTTCAAGCCCATACTCTGTATTTCTTTATTAGGATATTAAAATAACAAATAACACTGTTCAACAAATCAAATTTTTTCCAAAATTACAAGGTCTGACCTATAAATTTTGATAGAAGAGAAAAAAAAAGAAACACGTGTATCGGCGTTTTGAAAGTTTACATCTGGGTTTCATTTTAGGGGGAGGTATGTGGTGTGTTCAGCAAATTTATGTAAAATGTTACGAAGAACAATTTTGTAGAATATGTTAACCCTCTAACTTCTCAAGGAAAGGGTCTTTTTGTCCTTCTCTTAAAAAGAGTAAAAACACCATTGAAATAGGGATTTAAGGTTAAAATGTAATGTAAGGGTCTCTTTTGTCCTTCTTTTAAAAAGAGCAAAAAAACAGGGATTAAGGCAGTTAAAATGTTCCGCGAAAAAAATTTGCCGTGAAATTTTTACTATTTATACGTCCCTGAATACACAAAACAAATTATGTGCACAATATATGCACCGCAAATTGACACAGTTTTCAGTACATAAGAAATATAGCACTTGATTTTTGTTTTGATTTGTAATTTGTTTTTGTGTTGTACGGTTGTAATGAAGTGGAATTGCGTGGAGCTAAAAAAAATGTAATTAATGAATACTTCCTATCCAAATTTGCTATCGAAGGTAAAATAATAGAGATATTACTGATTTTTAGTTAAATTTGAACTATTTTATTTCATGCTAAATTTGTGGGGTACTTTAAAATAAAATTCTTAATAAATGCGAAATTAACCCTAAGCTCTCTTTTGTTGTGTCTTATTTCTTACTTTCTGGTTTTGGTGTTTTCAGGGACTTATAGTAAAAATTTCACGGCAAATATTTTTTGCGGAACATTTTTATCCCTTAAATCCCTGTTTTAATGGTGTTTTTTGCTCCTTTTTAAAAGAAGGACAAAAAAAGTCCCTTACCTTGAGGAGTTAGAGGGTTAACTTATTCTATAAAAAATGTTTTGATTTTGGTGTATTCAGGGACTTATAGAAGAATTACACAGCGAATATTTTTGCGGAACATTTTAACCCCTTTAATCCCTGTTTTAATATTGTTGTTTGCTCTTTTTTAAAAGAAGGACAAAAAGACCCTTACCTTGAGGAGTTAGAAGGTTAACATATTCTACAAAATGTTCTCCGTAACATTTTACATAAATTTGCTAAACACCCCATATACGCAGACGTTCGCATTAGACGTAAGCTTTACTCGATTTTCTATGCCGATTGAAAATACAAAATTTGCTTTGGGGGAAACTTTACATCCCCCTAAAATGAAACCCACAAGTAAACTTCCAAAACGCCGATACACGAGTCTTTTTTTCGTCTCTTCTATCAAAATTTATAGGTCGGACCTTGTAATTTTTTTTTTGTGTTGTACAGTGTAATCTATTGAGTTTTTGTTAATTTAAAGATCGAAAAACCTTATTTTTAATAAAAATTATATCAAACTTGTAAAAAAGACATCTTTGTTTTTAAACAAAACAAAACATGTGTGAAAATAAAAAGGAGAATAAAAACAAAAAGCGTGTATTGTATATCTACCAAAGGTAGAGCTTGCACATAACGAACGAGTTTTCAATTTATTTTTGACCAATGGTGATAATCTTTAACTTCTAGCTCATATATTAGTTCTCATTTAATGGGAAAACTAGGTTATATGAATGTTTGATGTTTTGCATGGGATTGTCACTTCTTTCAAAACGTGTTCTGATGATGGGAAACTAGAAAATTCCCAAAATAGATCTATCAACACATTCCCGATAATGTTCAATTAATAATATTGTTAGGACAATTTCCTAATAAAGAAATACAGAGTATGGCCACGAACTTGAATAATTTTCATTTTCATTGCACAATTAAAGGTCGAAAAAAATTAATTTTTAGTTTTAATAAAATTTACATCAACTTTATTATTAATATTAATAATATTTATTAATTGAGGAGTGTAAAGGCTTCATTAGTCTGTTCGTATAGTAAAAAAGTTAAGACACATTTTTTTGTATTTTGTCTATGTATTGAAACTGTTGACATACTTGACATTTTAAATCTATGTACAAGAAAAATATAACAAAACTATTTTTATTCTCTTTTTATTCACTACAAGAATGCTACTTTACTTTTTACTTTTACTTCCAAACTAATTCAACCTTAACTCTTGTAAATGTTGACCGATTTCTAAAATGTTTCATCGGAAGTTATTTACGTTACCTCAACCATTTTCCACTTTTTCCATAACGTGTCTTTGATTATATAGTTTTGAATTGATTAAGATACGCTGAATACAAATCTGGCAAAGTTTTTTTTTTCTCATTTACAGTTTTTGAAATATCGCGGTTTTCATATTTACATCATTTATCCCATTTCTCGTATATTTTGCTTAATTTTTCGAAATTTAGCAACAAAATCATAAAATTTTGCTATGCATATACTACATCAACACAAAATTATACACAGTCACAAAATTATAAAAAGTCGATTTGGTTTGAGCCACGATATATATTTCCAAATTTTTTCATTACATCACAACTTTGAGAAACCCGCGATTAAAAAAATTGAAAAATTACATTTTTAACCATTTTTGAAGTTGTATGCAGAACACATCCGAGCAGCTTAAGCATTTTTATTACGATAGTAGATATATTGAACTTTATACTTTATAATGAAATATACATTTCAAATTTGTTAATTATCATAGGTAAAAATCACATTTGAAAAATACTCCATCAAAAAAATTGCCAAATATTACATTTTTAAAAGTAGCCTAGGACATGCATCCGACCAGCTTTAATTAATTTTAGGGTCACGATGTAGACTTTCAACTTTTCTTGTTTTAATGTCGGCGAAAAACATTAAAATTATTACACCAACGTTGTTTAAATTCATTTAAAATACCAGCTGCCCAGATAGAAATTGCCAACCGTACTAAAAAAATAGTACTGGCAAACCACCGTTATTTTTGTAAACCCCACCGTGTTAACAGGCGCGGATCCCCCAAACCGGTTGAACAAATATAAGATATAATTCGACTCAAAATAACTTCAAAATAATACGGTTTAAATCATAGTTGAATTTGCCTAAACCAGGACATTTTCTTAAATAATTTCAAATATCGTAATTTGATTAGAAAAATTTTGTTTAAAAAGTTATCAACTGGGTAGATTATTTAAAAGTTTAATTAAAATTCGTCCAAGAAAATTATCTCTGTGCGTTTGTTAATTTTTTCTGTACACTAAGGAGTGAGATCGAAAAAAAAACCGGCACACATACTTCGAGATTATTCTTTGTGAAACTCTTTGCATTATCGAATTAAATCCGATCCCCATGTATTGTTTTTTTAAAATTTCCCGTTATTAATTTATTCAAAGATTGATTATTAACGTTTCGCTCAGTTTTAATTTTTGTCGTTTTTTTTTTTTTAAATATTTATGTTAAATGTTTTATGTAAATAAGTTAAGTTATTCAATCATTGTAATTTAAAATGTTTGAGGTGCTTTAAGAGACTCTAAGTTTTATTTGTACCAATAATTAAAATAAATAAAAAAAAATTTATAATATAATAAACATAAAGTTAAATATAAATTAAACCATTAACTAAATATAAAATTTAAAAAGGTAATAATATTTTATTCGAGTTTTATGTAAAATCATTATACATAAACATTTTTTTAAAAAACTATCCATTAATGAAATTGCTGACGTTTCTTTCAGGATTAAGGATTTTAAAGTCACTTATGAAAATTTTTTTGAAACATGTCTAGTCAACTTATGTACATAGCTACTTTTTTGTGGACTTCATAATCCTTTTTACTAGAGCCCAATATCTCTACACTGGCACTAGCTTTGGGCAGTTTTGGTGGGTTTGTCTCCCTGGGTAAAAAAAAATGTTATTATTTTTTGCAGCAAACTCTTTGGTAAAAACTCTTTGATATATATTTCCGAGTTAATTGAACCAGAAGTCACTAAAGACTGGCTGCTTTTGCCACAACTCAAATTGCTTGCCATACTAGACATTTCTTCGGAAACTTTGTTAGCTTTTTGGTCCTATATTGATCTTCCGCATTTTCTCTGGCATCAGCAACATAAAAATCTTGTCCTAGCAGCTGTGAAAAGTCCAGCCAGTGCATACACACAGAGAAAAATTTATCTATTTGCCAACTGAGATTCGATTACTACTACTCAAATTCTGTTATTATAAATTTCAGTCCTTTGGTACAACTGAACATTAGTGTTCTCAACAAAGTTCGGTTAATTCAACTGAATTTTAGTTGTAACACACAAAAATATTGAGAAATATAATACAAACATCGTTGTTCTAACTCAATATATATAAGTTGTTACCATTAAAATACACTTTTCAATTCGGTTGGCACTTTATTTCCCTGGTTGTACGTTTCGTCGTCCATTACGCAGAAGGAATATATTTTTACAAAATGTAATTTCAGCATTTTTGCTCTTGTTTTTGCCTCAGAGTTCTTTGTTGCATTCCTGTCGGGAACCTTTTCAACTTTAAACGTCTTCATAAATGCATTTGCTTTCACTTTTCGTACAAAGAAATAGGAATATTCGGCTAATCGGGAGGCTACTCGTTCAGATATGTTCGGTGTTCTTCTAAGAAGGTTCTCAACTTGTCTGCCCTTACCGATATCCAATACCGAGATCCATGTTATCTTTTAATGATTAAGTCCTCTTCATAACGTTCAGTGACCTTAGAAACTGTATCACACTGTACTTTATGCTGTTTTGCTAGTTTTTAAAAAGACCAACACGCATTTTGTTGAAAAGTTTTTATTATTTCAGTACGAAATTTTGTTTGATTATCCATTGTGGTTGAACGAATATAAATTAAAAATCAAAACTAATTTATTATCTTTTAAAGTTGTATTCATTCGACCTTTCAATATGCAGAAAAAATATTTCCACACTTTTTTTCAATTAAATCGATTTGTTGAAAATTTCAACAGCCACCAATTAAAAATTAATTGCATCAATTAAATATTTACTCAAATTTGGAACTTGCTTGACATTTTTTTTTATACTATTGCTCAAAATATATTGTTGTTGATTTTTGTAATATCTATATGTATACGTGTTTGTTTTTTATAAATGTGTATGTATTAGTAATAAATATTTTAAATCCATTTAAGTAAGATTTTATTAGTTCTCATTCGGTTTATTACTTCATAAAGTTAAATAATTTCATTTCAGTTGTTCAAATGTGAATATTAATTTATTCTAAAACATTATCATAAAATTTATAATGTAATTTTTGAAGTTAAATTTTGTTTAATAAATATGTAAAAATATTTTAAACAAAAAAAAATGCTACAAATAAATTAAAATTATTAAAAAAAAAAAAAAATCTATGGTATAAACATGAAGGCTATTTTTGCAAAAACAATCCAAAAACTTAATACAAAGAAAAAAACTAATTTCTGTGTGAACTTGTTCACATAAGTATAAATAAATCTGCTAACTACATGTCGGTTTAAATTCAATGTTATCAAATTCAAGATATAATAAACATTTGGTATGCCAACTGTTTTTTCCTTTTTGAGAAGGTTTACAATATTGATCACTTTTTAATCAAATGAGTTATTATTTAATTGAAAAATAATTCAATTAAAGAGCTATAAGTTTCTAATCAGCAATTAAAGTTATTGAATCGGTGGTTTTCGTGATAGAAATGGGTTTTTATTTTTTTTGTGTGTATTTAATAATTAAAAATCTTCGAGATCGATGACTAGTTTTTTTTTTTATAATTAATTTATTTTTCAATATTTCGACATTCGCCGAATGTCATCTTCTGAAAAATAGTAAATGTTTACATATAAAAACAAAAACTTAAAAAATCGTTGTTATCACTGCGTCATATATTATTATACTGAGTAATATAATAATATACGACGTAGTGATATAATAATATATGACGTAGTGATATCATCGACTTTTTAAGTTTTATTTCTTTATGTGAACATTAAATATTTTCCAGAAGATGACATTCAACGAATGTCGAAATATTGAACAATAAATTAATTATTAAAAAAACTAGACCTCGAGCTCGAAGATTTTTATTTATTACGAAATTATTATCTGAAATATTTTTTAAAGGTAATGTGATTTAAAAAAAATAACTGAATGTGCATAAACAAAGTTATTGAGGAAAATGTGTGTCGGGTTTTTTTTTATCTCACTTTTTAGAGTCAAACCCTTCGAATAGAAAGCCTGTTAGCTATAATAACCCTATGGGGAATGAGGAGTCAATTGTCCTAAAAGTGACTGGTTAAAGAAGGACTTATCACAGGACTGGTATAATTTCATATTGAAGTGAGTTAATCAGTGTCAATTGTCCATAAAATTACCAATCCTGTGACTAGTAAAGGGAGGACATACCACTTAACCAAAATGCTAATTAACAAGAAAAAGCCAGTTGGCCAGAATTTTACCCATTGGAAGCTCTTTTCGTTTATTTTATACGACATAGCCCTTTTGCGATAGTGTTGTGGTATGCCCATCTTTGGTTATTCCTGTGGCATGCCACTATGTGGTTTAAAGCAGGACAAATGACCCCCTCCTATGACAAGCCAATGTTAAAGTTGCCAGTTGTTTACATAGCGAAGGGTTTAGCAGAGGACCGGTCTCTGGCACGAAGGGACCGATCCTGTGGCACACACAGGACCGATCTCATTCCCCATAGGGAAGGCCCTAGTATTACCAAACAACATTTTTGATTGAGAATTATTAAGTTTTAACTATTCCCGTTTTTCCGGTAATTTTGATAATTCGGCAATTCTTGCTTTATTTATTTTTTTTTTAGATTTTTTTTGAACGCATTCAATTTTTCGTGAATTTGATAGTGTTTGAATAAAAATTATTTTGTATAGGGCAGACAATGCGACAAAAAAAGAAAATCTGCAGTCAGAATGATTAAAATTTGTTGTATTAAAAATCTGCGTTAAAATCACTTCCCAGCAAAACTTTGGTAATAGGTGCTATAAAATAATGCATTACCTTGTAATGTATGCTCCTTACCTGTATCATTATTTTCCAACAAAAAGTATAGTTACCGATAATGGGTTACATAATACATTACTTTGTAATGTACACTCTTTAACTACAACATTATTTCGAAACATAAAGTAATGAGTTACCAATAATAATATACTCCTGGATTACCTTGTAATGATACATCATTACCTTTTACATTATTTTGAAACATAAAATAATGACATACCGATCGTCAATTACTTAACAGCACTTAACTGTTTTGAACTAATGTTTTACTAATACTTTACTAATGTTTTACTAATTTATTTTGCTAAAAAAAATTGTGTTGATTAGCACATCAATAGTGTGAACGGCAACCAGACTGAAAGATATACTAAGAATGAATTAGATGTCGCGACATGTCACGATGTTGTAGTGACGAGGAAAATTATACTAAAAAGTACAACTCTAGTAAGACATACTAGAGTTGTATCTGTTTTTCATACATAAAACAAAATTGTGAATTAAAACAACTTAAATTTTGCGTCGTCACCGGCTTGTGTAATTGTCTATTAATTAAATAAAAGACAAAATAAAATATTAACATTTAATAAAGATTTAATGTGTATTTGTAAACTAAATGTTGTTATATATTAATAATCTTGTGTGGTCAAACTCCAAACAAATATGCAATATGTAGACAGACTAAAGCGAAAGACATACATTTTAGGTAGATTTTTCTGTTTCCTTTTTCTTATTGCAAAAAAGGGTTGTCTATGTTATATTTTGTTATTTTTTCATTTCGTTTCTATAATTCTCTGCGGAATTAGCGATAGCATCGTTTAGACAATAATTGATGTAAGTAGTTCAAAGATAATTTCGTTTATGTTATATATAATTATTTCTATTGTTTTTAGATATTACATTAATTCATATCGTCAATTTGGGAGTATGAACATTTTTGTATTTGTAACGTATTGTTAATTATTTTAAAAAGAATCACAAAAATATGTTTTATGATTTTCAGCAAATAAATTAACTAAAGTATAATTTTTCTACAAATTTTTTGAGTTTTTTTTCAGTCTACTAATATTCAGCAAAATTTTATTAATTTTTAGCAAGGGTTTTTTAATTTCAAATCTACTAAGTGTTAGCAAAACTTTTGCTGAAACTACTAATTTTGTTGCTAAAAATCAGCTCGCTGATTTTCAGCATAAGATTTTGCTGATATTAGCAATCTTTTTGCAAGCAAAATTTTTTGCTGACTTTACTAACTTTTTTATTTGAGTGCATATATTTTTAACATCACAAATGGAAACTCGAAACACAAACATTCATTTACACTTTAAGCAACTTATTATTATATGTGACGATAGCTCAGTGGGTAGAGTTCACGCATAACAACCAAACGAACCCAAGTTCGAATCCCAGCGAGACTACGTTATTAATTTAATTAAAAAAAAATGTTTGTAATATTTTTTTTTTAAATTATTTTTTTTTTATGAAAATCTATATATAGACCCATTACTTTTTTGAACCCGGTAACCATATGAGTAACCAGTTACTTAATCCGCTATTAGGTAATGAGTCCACACATGACTTTTAAGCTCATCGCCTGTAAAATTCATCAGTGAAGTAAGGTGTATTGTAATGAGTCGAGCCCTATGGCGATACATTACTTTAACCATTATATGGTAATGTGTGTGGTTTTGCTGGGGTTTTTAAAAATTTATATTACTATTTATAAGTCATATCTTTGTTACCCATTTTAAAGCCAGAATTATATTCAAATACCTAAAAAATAAATAAAAAGCTTTTAATAAATTTGATGTTTTATTCACCACGAATTTTTTGTTTTGTATCCCCAACCACTACATATAGATCTGACTCTGCCTAAAAAGTGTGTGGTGCGCATAATTTTGGCATGTTAAAATATTTGTATATTAAACTCTTTTGGTCATTCATATCTAAACACAACGGGGCTTTTTCTTTTTTGATGATTTTTATATAAATTTTTTATATTTGTATAGAGTGGCGTCAATATATCTAAGCTTCAAGAGTAAACGTATGGGTCAGCGAACTTTTTGGCTACAAAAACTCAAATGTTTTGATTTGTTTTATTTATAAAAAAAAAAAAAAATAACAAATGCTGATGAACATGAATACGGTATGTCTACTTAATATTATAATATTTGTTAACTTTTTTTTTTTTGTGGGGAGGGTGATGTTCGACATAATGTTTAATGTTTATCATTAGTTTTTTTTTTTTTTTAATTTAACAGTTTTTTAACATGGTTTGTTAAAAGATTAGAAAAAAATAATAATTATAAGTAATAAAATCTGTTAATTATAAGTTTTAACTATGAAATTGTTAAACCATGTTCTAACTACAATTGTTAAATCAAAATCTCATTTGAAAACGGGTGTTCTAAGGTTTTAGTTTAAAACTTTTTCATGATTTGTCATTGTTGCTATGCTGACTGAATATTGTGTAAATGATGTATTCTGTATTATTTTTTTTTGTACTTTTTTTGGGTTAAAAGTAAATTTTGAATTTCATGACTTGACGTAAAATTTACGTCATCTTCTTTAACGGTTATTTTCTTGAGATTTTTGTTTTATGATTTTGTTAGATTTATATTGAGGTAAGGAAGTAGAGATTATTTTTGTTTTGCTAAGTTAAAAGCTAATTAATAGCAGTTTTCCATGTTTCCAGTTTATAAAATATTACATGAACCTAGAGAATTAGATGGGAATAATAATACAAATAATTTAAATGAATTAATTATAATTCAAAAACTTCCAGCTAGCAATTTTGAGCACTCAAATAAATATTTTCTAATGACGCATTAATTTTGGAACGCTGAACTCAAATAGGTTAAAAGTTTAGTAATAGTTTGAAAGGTTGTGGTAATATGGAACTCGACTATATAGTTTCAAATTTATTTTAAAATTCATATACATAAATATGTGAACATTTTTGAAATAAAAATTGGCAAATATTTTCTAGACATTTACGCACACAGAGAATTAAGTTTCCAACCGAATTTAAAAGTTATTACACTGATATTTGCATTGGAGTACTGAATATTTTGGGTGCTGGAACTAAAATCATTGAATTAACCGAATTTTGTTGTGAAAACTAATGTTACTTTGTGCCAACCGTCTCAAATTTGTAATAACTCAATTTGAGTAGTAGTAACAAAATTTCAGTTAGCAAATGGCTAAATTTTTCTCTGTGTGCGGTAATAAAAGTTTTTGTAAACTAACTTTCTCAAATATTAACTTTTTTGACTGAATTTTTTTAAGATAAACTCATGCAAACGCGGCTAAAGCAAATAATATACAGAAAAATTTTATAAGCCCTGATGTACAATTGCATGTGTTTGTTGTTTTCTGTACACTGAGGCGTATGAAATGTTCCTTTATATTAATTGCTGGCAGTGTTGCCATGTATGTTGAGCATAAATCGTCCAATTTTCCAATAAAAATCGTCAAAATCGTCATTATATTTTCAAAAATCGTCAAAATAAAAAATATTTGTTACAAGTGGGATAAAGTTTAGTAAAAAAAAAGAATAATAATGTAATTCACATTTCAAGTACTCATGTACTATCGGTGTAATATAATACGATTTTTTACACTTTTCTGTAATTTAAACTTCGAAAATCATGATATTTTATAACGATAGCACTTTACCACTTTAACTGTTAATTCCTTCTACATAATTCTGTAAACACCACTTCAGTAGCACAATTTTTAAATCTTAAATTCTTTTACATAGTTCAGAAATTATTTAACAATGTTATTTTCTTTAAATATTAAATTTGGACTTCCATTAACGAGTTAAAGTTTCAAATTGCATTACATGTGATGCTATAGTTTAATACAATAAATTGTGAAATTTTTGATTATTTCATATTTTTTCATTTTGGGTTGGTTTTTAATATTGCTAAAAATTATATATTATTTTATTTATTATTTATATTATTATTTATTTTTATTTAAATATTATTTTTTTACTGCATGTTTTTCATTTTCAAATTTAAATGGTGAATATCTGAAGTTTCACTTCGGAACACTTTATTTATATTATTATTAGGCCTGTTTTTATAAGCACCGGATTTATTTTTGGATTTATAAATCAGAATATTCGAACTCGATGTTTGTTTCGAATGTTTTTTTTTTTTAATTTAAAAAATATTTTATTTTTATCTCAATCTTACACTAATTAAACTTTATAAAAATATAAATATTAAAAAAAAAGCAGGGTTGGCATTCAGTAACTTTTCATAATAACGATTGGCAATCACAGTAACACTAATAGCGGAGTGGAAATTTAAAAAAAAGCGATTCCATTAAAGACATGTTTCTTCTTATGTAAACGGTTTTAGTTTTCTATTTAACCTGTTTGACTTTGAAATATCTTGAACTAGTCAAAATAACGCTAAAATACCGAAACGACGATTTATAACGTTATTTTGTTGATGTAACAAAATTTAATGGGTAGAATTTTGAAATAAACCCTGTAAAGACACATGCCACTTTTGGACGTTTATAACGGCATTGGGGTGACCGTGGCAGGCAACTGCCATTGTAATGAAAAGGTAGTGTTTGCCAACAATGAAAAAAGTAAGCACATACTCAGGGAACTTCTGCTGTAAATATTTGTCGTTGTTTCAGTTGTAATACAGTATCTTTATTTTTAAGTGAAAAAACAGTCATTGTAGAAGAAATTTAATTTTTGACTACAATTGTAGTTCATTAAAAAAACAAACCACATCAAATTACTGTATTATGATTTTACATTCATTTTATACAGTATTTTTTTTTTATTTAAAAAAATAAAACAAATTAATGTTGTTTATATTTAACTGCACTGACTGAACCACTCATTAATAATACAATTGTAGTTAATTTTTTGAACAGTCAAAAAACAAATGACTATGTTGAATTTACTAAAATGTAAGTCGTTGTTTTTTCAAGTGAAATTTCATTTGTTTTTAGCTACATTTGCAGTGGTGTTTACCGTTATTAAGTGCAGAAAATAAATTAAAATAAACTTAACATGAATCCATAAAATAACTTTTTTGCTAAACTTTCAATAAAAAATAGTTTTTAATTTTAACGAAATAATAAAAATCCAAATCTAGATCCGGTGATTTTTTAATAATAGCAAATAAACATGTTTTGCTAGGCATATTAAACGTTTGTCAAAAAATCGTCATTTTGGAAGCAAAAATCGTCAAATCGTCATTTAGTAATTAAGTACTAAAAATCGTCAAAATGACGATAAATCGTCAAACCTGGCAACAGTGATTGCTGGAGCTGCGCATGACTCATGGGTTCAGCTTTTTTTCGCTATGCTGTCATATAAATTTTAGGTACATATTGCGTTTTTTTCCATGAACGACAATTTTTTTTTTGTGTTTTACACGAAATAATTGTTTTAGTTTTCTTTTTGCTTATGCACAAAAACGCTTAATCGATAGCGAAATTTCACTGATAAATTGTGCAAAAAATAGTCAAATACAGTCAATGCCCGGTATAACGAATGATATATTGTCAGGCGCATGTGTTATACATATCGAAATATTCGGTATATCGCAACAACTTTTGTACTTAATCGACTGCACATTTAACAATTCTCAAAATGCTAAGTTTATAGAAAATGAAAAACAAAACTACAATAGTGAGTACACTCATTAATCAAAAGGTTTCTTCACCAACATTTTTTTTCTTCTAACGATTTTTATATATTTCTACCAACTTGTTCGTTATACACAGAAAAAAATATTTCCCTACTTTTCAATTAAATCGATTGTTGAAAATTTGAAAGCTCTCAATTAAAATTTAATTGTATTAATGAAATATATGATCAAATTCGGGGAACTTGCTTGACATTTTTTTTACACTATCGCTCCAAACAATGTTGTTGTTCTTTTTAATATTTCTTTAGTTGCTTTTTATAAATGTTTTTGTACTAGTAATAAATATTTTAAATTCTTTTCAATTACATTTTATTAATTCTCATTAGGTTTATTACTTTATTAAGTTAAATAGTTTAATTTTAGTGGTTTATATCTGAATATTAGTTTATTCTAAAACATTATCATAAAATTGATAATGTAATTTGTTAAGTTAAATTTTGTTTAATAAAAATGTAACCATTATTAAAATTAATTAAAAATTATTTAACAAAAGGGGCTAATTTTTGGGAAAAAAAAATTTTTGTCATAACTTTCTAAAAAAAAACTAATTTCTGTATGAATTTGTTCACAAAAGTATAAATAAATCTACTTACTAACTGAGAATTACATGCCGATTTAAATTCAATGTTATAAAAATTCATGCTATAAAAAACATTTGGTATGGCACAACATTTTAAAAAATTGCAATTTTTGCATTTTGAGAAGGTATACAATATTGATCACTTTTTAATCAAATGTGTTATTATTTAATTGAAAAACAAATTAATTATAAGCTATCAATTTCTAATTGAATTAGCAATTTTCGTTGTTGGGGGAATTTCTGCAATTAAAATTATTGAATCTGTGGTTTTCGTGATTGAAATGGTTTCTTATTTTTTTTGTGTGTATCGAGTATAAATTTTTGCGAAATGCGTTATATACTTACCCCAGCAAAAAAAAAAGCCAAAAGAATAGAAACAAGAATAGATAAAGAAGCAATACAACAATGAATTATATGGGCTTGTCATAGGGTCGAAGTCTCTTTTATGATACTTATTCATTGCATCTTAAGCAATGCTTATGGTTTAATGAAAGTTCAATCCTCTTGATATTCACAGGGGGGAGAAAATCCCGATTGCGCTGAAATTTGTATTATTTTTTTAACTTTTCCGAAAGCATTTTTTTCTCCTAATTGGTATGAACACTGTCTTTAAAGCAGAAGTAATATGGATATCAAAACTTTTCTTTTGTAGAGTATTTTAACGTTCGGTATCGAAAAATGATCCTGAACAAAAAAAATGTACATATCTTTTCCCCTCCTTTTAACCCCTAATAGGACTAGATTTGAAAAGATTAAATTTTGTTCAAAATCACATCTTTGGAAGTTGTGAAAAAGAACTTCTTAGAAGCGGGAATTGAGAATAAATTTGGAATCAAAGAAAAATTGATTATTTAAGAAAACACTCAAATTTTGTTTTTTGCTGGTATAAGGAGAGTCAAGCAAACAACTTGTGCATTCGTTAAATCGCGTTTTCGTTATACCATACCTAGTATTCGTTACACGGGGGCTTTGACTATATATTAACCCTTCCACTACCGACTTTTTTTTTTGTGGATATATATCTATTTTGACTTCTGATTCTTGTTAGGGGCCCTCAAATTTGAAGGAAAAATGTTTACATATATGGTCCCTCCCCCTCACACCCACCAACAAATAAGTTCGAACATCAAGATTCTTGAAACTTCCCAGCCATTTTCAACCACTAACACATTCGAATAACCAAAATTATTTGTTTTCATTTGTTTTGGTCATTAAATGAATCTGTATAACCAAATTTCGAATATCTAGTTTTGCTAGTTAGGAGATACACCAAACATCCCTTTTTTCGGAGATAGAGGCTGAATAAAAAATTGGAGTTTGTTAACTAAAATCCCTACTTTCAATGCCCCAAAGAACAGTTTTGTGTATATAATGATTTTTTATCAATGACCAGTGAACATAAAGGGTCCGCCAAATAACTTTTTTTTTTTGAACTCCTGAACCAATTGGACTTTGTATGCGTCAAAATTTGTCTCAATGATGTCTCCGAAATGTTCAATTGTTGAGAACGATGGTGAATTGATATTGATGGCGCTTTACGCACACTTTCTGCCACAGCAGCAATATTCTCGGGTGTACGCAACTGTTTTTGGCTTTTCAACGCTTGGCTTATCGAATGAGGGGATGCCAGTTTCTTTCACTTTTTTCACAAGATAACGAACATACGGACCATATTCGTTCAGCGGAAGGATAAAACTAATTATCTGTCAAATCAGACATGAGCTAAGTGTTACTGCTGTATATTTATTAAATAAATTTGATATCCAAATGTAATGAAGGTCTTATTAGTGTTTATAATAATTGAAAGAAAATATCCACAGTCCAAAAAAGTTGTTATATATTCAGATACAATTTTATACAATTAAATGTTTTAATGCATAAATTTATATAGGCAATATACAAATATATTTTAAACCATAAATATTTGTATCGAATTGTATATAGTGTCTATTGTATATTTATTATTATTTATACATACTAATTTATTCTAGCACAATTATAAAATTGAAGTTAATTTTGTTTAATAAAAGTGTAAAAATTTGTTTAAACAAAAAATGCTAAAAATAAATGAAAAATTATTTTAAAAAAATATTCTGGATTAATATAAGCGATAATTTTTGGCAGAACAAAATATCCAAAAAATTTTTTGCCATACTCCCTACGTTTCAATAGAAAGAAAAAATAGTTTCTGTATGAATTTGTCCAATAAGTATAAGTAAATCTGCAAACAAAATGAGAATATATGCCGGTTCATGTTTATAAAATTCAAGCTATAAAAAAAACATTTCCTATGGCAACACAATATTTTTTGCTTTTGAGAAGGTTTACAATATTGCTCAGTTTTTAATCGAATGAGTTTATTATTAATTGAAAAATAATTCAAATTGTAATTGAATTAGCAACTTTCTTTGTTGCCGGAATATCAGCAATTAAAGTTATTGAGTTGGTGGTTTTCGTGATTCAAATGGGTTTT
>CM037851.1:65101564-65207522 GCA_021234595.1 Delia radicum | reverse complement strand
ATATTTATATTAGAGTTATGAATATTATGGGTCTGACAAGTAAAATTCAGTTGTATTACCCGAACTTGTTGTGTTGTGAGATCTAATGTTCAGTTTCACCAACCACCGAAATTCGTAATAACCGAATTTGAATCGTAGTAACCGAATTCCAGTTGGCAAATAGCTAAATTTTTCTCTGTGTATAGAAATCTGAAATAAAATTTAAACATCCACTACAAGAGTTACAAAAAACTTGTTAAAAGAGATTTTCTGTGAAAAATAATTCGATTTTCTTTTAAATATATTCCGATATAGAAAACTTCCGGTAAAGAAATATTGGGCTGTTGCTCGTCTGTTATAATTTTCTCAGTTGAAACAAGAGAAATTAAAAACATAATGTCGATTTCCAATTGTTTAAAAAAACTGCATGTTCATTTAAATAATTGACTATGACATATATATTTTTCCCCAAATGTTCCCATACTTCAAAAATTACAAATACCCATAAACTTACTTCTTAAAGTAATTACATTTTTAATCTCCTATTAACACGTATTAAAACCTTCAAATAATACTACAATCCGGTAATAAGAAAAACGACTAACACACTTTGAAAAGAATTCCTTGTATATTTAAGTTAGTAATATCATTAATTTATAGTCAATCATCTAATAGAGTTTATCTACTTACAAACAAAACAAAAGACTAAGAAAACAAACGCCATCATTATACAAACTTGTTTTTATTTGGTGGGGGGAAAACAACTTTTTGCACTTCTCTCTCTCTCGTTTATACAATAAGCTTTTAAAAAAGAAAAAAAGACTTGGACAAAATTAACATAGACAAATCAAAAAGGGGAAATTATGAATGAGAAAAAATATAAATCTATGCCACATTGATCACGTCTTAAACATATGCAACATTATGCCAGCCAACGCTATATTAAACGGACAAAACTAAATTATGTTTAATGAAATAATACAAAAAACTATAGTCGACACTAAATCATACTATGATCTATAAAGAGAGCTACTAAAGAGCAAGATAGAATAAATTTTTAAGAAATTTTATACAAAACTGAAAAAATTATCAAAATCAAAACACTCGTGTCCCTGACTTTGACCAAATTGAAGGTATATGTTGAGTTTGTTTATTACCAAGGTTAGCCAACATGTTGCTGCAAACATTTTAATATTTAGTTTAAAACCAGAGAGTCAGTCTTATAATGGTCCAGTATTGTTAAGGGTGTATGCGAGTGTATCGATGTTAGTTTCTATGACTGGTTGTTTATACTTCATTACCAATTCTTAAGCAGAGAGCTCAAAAATACAACATTACGGTCTTTCGTAAAGTTGTATGGCTTTCCGTTATAAGTAATAGTAACAATAGTTGTGTGGTTATGGGCCGGCATCAGCAGCATCGTTTGAATTTCTTTTTCATAACCGAGCGCCTGCGCACAAGTTGGCTTTCTACCGTTGGCGTATACGGATTTATTAAATTTTGTTTAAAGCGCGACGCTTATGAACACAAAAAACAAACAAACAAAAAAATAAAGAAGAAACAAAAATTATGCGTATAAATTATAAAAGAAAATTATAATAATACACTCAAAAAAAAATTCAATAGAAAATTTATAAACAAAAAAAGTGGAACAATTATTTTCAATAATATTATTGAAAGTGTTTTAAATAAATTGTTTTAAAAAGTTATCTGGATTATTAAAAAAAAAAAACACAAAAATTTTATTTAAAAAAACAAAAATTTCGTATAAGAAATTTAAGAAAAATTTTTAAAAAGTGTAACAAGTGCAATTATTAAAAATTTACAAACAATTTATAAAAAAAGGAAATACAAAAGTTGCAATATTATTTTGAAAAAAAGGAATTCTTTTTCAATATATTTTTATTCTAAATATAAACCAAAAAAAACAAGACCTAGAAAAAATTTAAAATAAAAATATAAAAAATCATTAAGAAAAAAACTGTTGTAAATATTTCATTCAACAAAAATTCAAAACAAATTATTAAAACAATATACTTAAATTTTTAATCTAACCAATTCAAAATCCCCAACAACAGCAAACACTATATAGACCACCAACCAAACCCCTTTACAAACAATCACACAAAATAGTTAATTAAAAAAGTTTTAAAATTAAAAAAGTTTAAATTAAAAATTATAAATTTTTATTTATTAATTAATATTTTGTAAATAAAATATTTTCAATACAACAATGTCATAATTTTAATTATAAAATAAACTAATAAATTTGTTTTAATTTTCCTTAAAATAATAAGAAAAATATATATTCAAATTGTTTATATTTCCCAATCTTAAAAAAAAAAAAAAAAAAAAAAAAAAAACACTCCATATTTTATGATTTTGTTTTCTATGATTAACTTTGTTAACTCCCAATTATAAAAAAAACTTTATGTGTGTATGCTATTTTTTTGTGAGTACCTTACCGGGGCTTTGTTTAAAATCGGAAAAAAAATTTAAGTATAATCGCTTGCTTATCTTGTTCTATATTACTAACATTTTTTCTTTGGGTGTAGTGCTAAAAAAGCTTAATGTTGTATAGTTTTTTTCCTGCTTTTGAATTGTTTTTAAGTTTCAATTATTTTTTTTTTTTTTGCTTGTCGTGTTTTCCTCTATTTCCTTTTTATAACATTTATGGAAGTGTTTTTTTTTTTTTTTTTTATTTCATCTTCTCCATTTTTTAAAACATTGAACAAACTCAATTAAATTTTTTTTTAAATAAATACATACCCTGTTCCTACATCTCAAAAACTGTGCTAAAGGATTGATTACTCTCAAAACAAACACCTCAAAATAATTTACGGATTAATTGCGGATTACATTTATCACTATAAAAACAGCAAAATGGATTACCACTGCTACATTTGATGTTATCAACAATTTTAACTATAAAGTGTAAGTATTTGAAAAAAAAAAGCTAAACCTTAAATGTAAACTTTATCAAATTGGTACCAAATTGATAGTTTACTTGTTTGATGAGTTAAGCATTATAGAATTATTTTAAAATAGACCTATAAGCTGGAGTATTCGAAAATATACCACCGGTATTACAAATTGTGGACTAAAACTACAATAAAGTATGTGTTCTTTGGCATGGGACTGATTAATTAACTGGACAAAAGCGAGGAGATTAGCACTGATAAATACACTCAGAGAACTTTTGCTGTAAAAATATGTATTTTGTTTGGGTTGTAATACAGTTTCTTTATTTTTAATGTAAATCTCAGTCATTTGTAGAACAAATTAAAAAAAAAACAAACCACATCATAAGACTGTTTTATCATTTTACACTAATTTTTTACATTCGTTTTTTTGTTATTTAAAAAAATAAAAAAAATAAATGTTTGTTTATTTTTTACTATCATGTGGTTCATTTTTACTACAATTGTGGTTAATTTTTTGAACATTGAAAAACAAATGACAATGTTAGTTCAATTTACTGAAATGTAAGTCGGCTTTTCTTTAAGTGAAATTTCATTTGTTTTAACTACCTTTGCAGTGGTCTTTACCTACATAGCATTAAAAGTGTAGTAATGATCGATGGCAATAGGTTTCAATTTCATTGCAATTAACAATTTGGTAATTAAAAAAGTAATAGCTATTAACAGATCAAATTTTCTAAAAGCGTTAAAAGAAAAATCTCTGAAATAGACAAATTTGGCAAAATCGGTAAAAAAAATAAATATATATATATATATATATATATATACATATATATATATATATATATATATATATATGTATATATATATATATGTATGCACAGCGCATAGTCCAGAGACATTTATTCGTTCCCCCTCATAGTTTAGGGACATTTCCTTACTTTGGGGACTGTCCCCAAAATTTTCGCGCCTTTTCATACATCTAGCGTTTAAGATGAGGACAATTTTTTCTATACACCGCATATTCCGGCGACAATTTTGGCCATGTCCCTAAAGTATGCGCTACGCATACATATATATATATATATATATATATATATATATATATATGCACAGCGCATAGTCCAGAGACATTTATTCGTTCCCCCGCTTAGTTTAGGGACATTTCCTTACTTTGGGGACTGTCCCCAAAATTTTCGCGCCTTTTCATACATCTAGCGTTTAAGATGAAGACAATTTTTTCTATACACCGCATATTCCGGCGACAATTTTGGCCATGTCCCTAAAGTATGCGCTACGCATACATATATATACATATATATATATGCATGCGTAGCGCATACTTTAGGGACATGGCCAAAATTGTACCCGAAATATGCGGTGTATCGAAAAAATTGTCCTCATCTTAAACGCTAGATGTATGAAAAGGCGCGAAAAATTTGGGGACAGTCCCCAAAGTAAGCAAATGTCCCTAAACTATGCGTGGGAACGAATAAATGTCTCTAGACTATGCGCTGTGCATACATATATATATATATATATATATATGTATGCGTAGCGCATACTTTAGGGACATGGCCAAAATTGTCGCCGGAATATGCGGTGTATAGAAAAAATTGTCCTCATCTTAAACGCTAGATGTATGAAAAGGCTCGAAAGTTTTGGGGACAGTCCCCAAAGTAAGGAAATGTCCCTAAACTATGCGGGGGAACGAATAAATGTCTCTGGACTATGCGCTGTGCATACATATATATATATATATATATATATATATATATATATGTATGCACAGCGCATAGTTTAGGGACAAGCCCAAAATTGTCCGCGAAATATGCGGTGTATAGAAATAATTGTCCTCATCTAATACGCTAGATGTATGAAAAGGCGCGAAAATTTTGGGGACAGTCCCCAAAGTAAGCAAATGTCCCTAAACTATGCGGGGGAATGAATAAATGTCTCTAGACTATGCGCTGTGCATACATATATATATATATATATATATATATATATATATATATATATATATATGTATGTAGGCATATATATATATATATATATATATATATATATAACGATTACTGAAACATAGACGACCTTTATTTCTTTTCTTTTCGTTTCCTGTTTGAGTGTTCTAATTCCACTTGTTTCTCTACTCTCTCCATTACATGTCTCTCCCCAAATTTGACAAATTTAGACCAATTTGCTAAAATCTGCAAAAATATATATTTATAACAATTGCTGAAGCCTAGGCGACCTCTATTTAATTTTGTTTCCGGTGTTCAGTGTTCTAATTCCACTCGTTCCGTGTCCCATTTCAATTCATTCCTCAAGTTTAGCGTTCAAAATCCTCACATTACTTGTTCTATTTCATATCTTTTCAATTTGGGTAATATTCTATTTCATAACATCTATCAATTTCATGACATCAAACTTACAAAACTTTTTCCCCATTTCATTTCGATACTTATGTTAAGAGCTTAAAATCAACTCGTTACGCCTGCCATTCCACGTTCTCTTCCATAACGTTCCAATTTGGAACAATATTTAATTTTATCAAATCCATGACATCTGTAAAGAAACGTGCGATTTAATTAATTTTTAACATGAATTAAATTGCAATTACATTTTGTAAAGGATCATTTCTGATATTTTTCTATATACGTAATTCATTCAGACCCACTCTTACTCTAGTGGCTTCTTTGGAACCAGAAATGGGATAGCATAACAATATTCGCGTATTTAATTACAGGGCAATTCCATTTAATTGAGTAATTGCCTTGTAATTAAATACCTAAATGTAGTATCAAAAATATTAAAAGTTTTCCAAAGAAGCGTTTAAGCTTACAAGTGTGAGGGTAGGTCTAAAAAGATTAATGATACAGAAAAATTACACAAATGAACAATTACGAAATGTAATTGACATCGCCCAGGTCTGATTATTGACACGCTGTTCCGCTTTCAATAGAGTACTTTTAAGCACCGAATACACTTGCAATAGTATTGCACAATTTTTATTTTGTTCTTTATTCTTTTACCATATGTGGTAACAGATTACAGAACAAAATCGCGATATTGCGCAATAATATTGCCAGTGTATGGGTACCTTTAAACGAATATATTTTTTAGTACATCAAGATATTATATTGGTTTGAAACCAGTAAAATAATATAACAACTTGACTGCAAGACAATAAAGAAATATTTGCAAAACACTTTTTTTAGGAAATTTAAATTTTTTGATAAACTTTTTATAAAATGACTTTATTAAATAATTGAGCTCTAGATCACGTTTGTATTTATAAAATATCCTTTATTATTTTATATATCTCCAATATTTCGTCATTCTTTGAATGACATCTTCAGGGAGTATGAACAACAACAAACAATATTAACAACAAAACTTTTTTGCCGCTGCCCTCCACTCTGGTCAACACAACATTTACAAGAGTTGTTTAGAGTTGTAAATGTTGTGTTGACAAGAGTGGAGGGCAGCAGCAAAAAAGTTTTGTTTTTAATATTGTTTGTTGTTGTTCATACTCCCTGAAGATGTCATTCAAAAAAATGACGAAATATTGTATAAAATAATAAAGAATATTTTATAAATACAAACGTGACCTAGAGCTCAATTATTTAATAAAGTCATTAATTTCAAAGGTCGAAAAACTTTTCATAATTTATAACTTTTTATAAAATAATACAAAATCTTAAACATTTTTACAACATTCAAATAGTATCAACTATGCTCTTTAATTTAATATAGCACATGCTTTGAAAGATGCGATAATATTCTCCATGCATCTATTTAAATTTGTAATTTTTCACGATTCCTTAATAAAATATCTAAAGCGAAAAGAAGCTCCAATAAAATGAAAAAACTCGCCTACTTTATATTTTAGTTAAAGAAACAAATTGCTTAAACTACAAAAATTTTATGTATTGTTATGCCATAAAAATATGGAGTCTGTGACAAATCTCAATTAATAAAATGCAGATATAAAAATATTCATCATGTTAATCAATACCAACCAAGTTCCAGTTAATTGAAGTGCATTTTCTTAAAAAATAACAATTTTAAATAATGCATGTTCAAAAATGTATTTTTTTATTTTTCCATAGTAAAATACATACAAAATTTATTTAAAAAAAATGAAAAAAATATTTATTTATTTATTTATTTAAGTCTATGGATACAATATCCTTACAGACTAGCATATAAAAATTAAGAAATTTAAAATAAATTATTTAACAAAATTTTAAATTGGGAGTGAGAAACACTTATGTCTAACTTATTACAATAAATATTAAATAATCTCATAGATCTATTTAGTGGTTCGTTTAATACATATTCAGTTAAGTGTATATCAATATGAAAAAATTTACTTATATTTCTAAAACTTCTTGGTGGAACATATATTGAAATTAACTCTAATAGCTCAGGAGAATCAATAACACCACAAATAATACCATGTAAAAAAGTTAAACTAGCAATAATACGACGAGTTTCCAGAGTTTTTAAAGAAATAAACTCACACTTATCTGCGTAAGAAGGGGTAGAAAAAGAAGGAATGTTAAAATGATTCGGATAGTTAAAACATGGTAGGGCAAACTTGACAAACTTTCTTTGAATTCTCTCAATACGACCAATATGAAGAGCAGCATTAGGACTCCAAATAAATGAAGAATATTCCAATCTAGATCTAACAAACGAAGTATAAACCACTTTCTTCGTTATGTGATCAAAACATTTATCCAAATTACGTCGAATAAATGCTAAAAGCGAATAAGCTTTCGGTACAATAAAATTTAAATGACTGGTGAATGATAATTTAATATCAAAAACTACACCAAGGTCCAAAATTTCATCAACAGATGACAATACATTACCAAACATTCTGTAATCAGAAATTATAATATTTCGACGTCTATGAAAAGACATACTATAACATTTAGAAATATTAAAGGGTAAACCATTACAATTTGACCAATGAACTAGATTATTCAAGTCCTCCTGAAGGTCAAAAACGTCCCTTGATTTTCAGATTGGGCTTTCGAAAGATTTTGATATGAAAGAGATGATTCTTTCGCTTAAAACAAATTAACGGGATTTTAAATTAACATCATGAGCTACAATGTTGCAAATTCAATTAAGGGATTTTATAATATTCACAAAATGCAAAAATAAGTGAAGTTTTCACTTTAATTGCAAGGATATAATACATCCTTCTCCCAATCACAATTAATTGATAAATGTTTTAATGCTCAAAGTCAATACTTTAAAACCATATTAAAATAGTTAGTAGTTTATTGAGGTGTATGAATTAATAACAAATTTTATAGAAAAAACTACATTTTTTGTAAAAGTTATTTAATGTTCACATTCGTGATCTAAGTCTTAAAATCCATTAGAATTGATAAGTAGCATCTCTTATGCATTTTTAGCGTTTTACAGTGTTATTATAAAATATATTCTGAATTTTTATTTTCATATAACATTTTTTACATTCTGTATCGACACTTTCTGTTTCAGGAAGAATAATTTTTTACGTGAAAATCGCCATTTCTCTTTTCACTAACTTTCAATATATTAAAAGACTTTTCCGACCAAATTTTGGAATTTTTGAGAAAGACATAATCCGCCATAAATTACACTGTACAACACAAAAAAAATTACAAGGTCCGACCAATAAATTTCCATAGAAAAGCCAAAAAAAAAAAGACACGTGTATCGGCGTTTTGAAAGTTTACATCTGGGATTCATTTTAGGGGGAGGTAAAGTTTCCCCCAAATGCAAATTTTGAATTGTCAATCGGCATAGAAAAACGAGTAAAGTTACATTTAAAGTATATAGTGGTGTTCAGTAAATTTGTGTAAAATGTCACAGAGAACATTTTTGTAGAATATGTTAACCCTCTATTTCCTCAAGGTAAAGGTCTTTTTTGTCCTTCTTCTAAAATAGAGCAAAATACATCATTAAAACAGGTTTTTAAGGGGATAAAATGTTCCGCAAATATATTCGCTGTGAAATTTTACTAAAAGTCCCTGAAAATCAAAAATTTTTCAGAATATGTTAAGCCTTTAAATCCTCAAGGTAAGGGTCTTTTTTGTCCTTCTTTTTAAAAAGAACAAAAAAATACCATTAAAACAGGGAAATAAGGGGTTAAAATGTTCCGCAAAAATATTCCCAGTGAAATTTTACTTTAAAACTGTCCAAACTAAATTTGGAAATGTTTTTTCTTTTGTTGGATTTGGCGGGATAAATTAGTTGGAACTGAAAGGCAGCTCGGTTTTATATTGTCTCGACATGAGAGAATTAAAAAAGTCTAAAATTGTGCTTACATGAGTAATGTAATCTACGTTTAAATTTGTTTATATTGGAAAAAGTTCAAAATATCGAAATGAGAAATAAAAAAACAATAAATAAAATAAATCTAAAAATAGTTAACCCCTTAAAAATTTAATTTTTCTTTATTTTATAATAATTTTTTGCCCAAAATATCAAAGAAAATTAACATTTTAAAAATAACTTCAACGATTATATCGTATTGTTTCATCTTGGTTACCAATAAACTTATCCGATCGGTATAAATCATATTGAAAATTACTAAGGTCTTAATCTTTCGAAACATTGTGATGGGTCACCCTGTTTTAGTACAACTACATAGTGTATAAAAAATCTTTTTTGTTATTTTATTATTAATGAAAATGAAAATGAAAATTACTCAAGTTCAAGGCCATACTCTATATTTCTTTATTAGAATATTGTAATAACAAATAATCTCTAGAGTTTTTGTTAAATTAATGGTCAAAAAAACTAAATTTTTATTTCAAATAAAAATTATATCAAACTTGTAAAAAAGACATATCTTAAACAAAACAAAACAAAACAAGTGTGAAAATAAAAAGGAGAATACAAACAAAAAGCGTGTATTGTATATCTACCAAAGGTAGAGCTTGCACATAACGAACAAGTTTTCAATTTATTTTTGATCAATGGTGATAATCTTTAACTTCTAGATCATATATTAGTTCTCATTTAGTGGGAAAACTAGGTTATATGAATGTTTGATGTTTTGCATGGGATTTTCACTTCTTACAAAACGTGTTCTGATGATGGGAACCTAGAAAATTACCGAAATAGATCTATCAACACATTCATGAAAGTGTTAAATTAATAATATTGTAAGGACAATATCCTAATAAAGAAATAAAGAGTATGGCCACGAACTTGAATAATTTTCATTGCACAATTAAAGGTCGAAAAAATATAATTTTTATTTTTAATAAAATTTACATCAACTTTATTATTAATATTAATAATATTTATTAATTGAGGAGTGTAAAGGCTTCATTAGTCTGTTCGTATAGTAAAAAAAATGTATCTATAGGCAATTAAATGAGTTAAAAAAGTCAAGACACATTTTTTTGCATTTTGTTTGTGCATTGAAACTGTAGACATACTTGACATTTGAAATTATGTACAAGAAAAATATAGAGCAATTCCATATGAAAGCGATCACCTTTTGGACGACCCCTCTCCGATTTTAAAATAAATAGTCTCAATCGATTGCCCAGCAAAAAATAATGTACCTACATATATTTTTTTTTTTTTTATAGTGACTGGTTTAGTGGTGGTGTGTACCACTGTCATGTGACAAAATTGAAGAATTCTTCATAAGGGACCTCACTCGTTGCGATCGCTTTAGTAGTTTTTTTTTTAAACAACTTTCAATGAGGTCCCTTATGAAGAATTCTTCAAAAAAAAACTACTAAAGCGATCGCAACGAGTGATAGCTCGTTGGAAAGGTATTGAATCAGGCTTTAATTAAAAATAAAATTTTCCTAATTTTTCTTGTTAAATAATTAAAAATAATTCAATTATAAAAAATATAAAAACAATGAGAACAAGGTGGTCTCTTAAATGCTCTTCTCCTGTCCAAACAAGGAGTCGGGGCCCATTTTTTATTGCTGATTCTTAAAGCAAAAAGTATGAGGAATCCAAAAAAAAAATAAAATTAGCCGGAAAATTTAGGAGCTTCTGTGGAAAATCGGAAAATTTAATTATCATGGGAAAATTTAATTTTCATGGGAAAAAAGGTAAATTTCTGAGAAAAATTAGGAAAATTTTATTTTTCAATTAAAGCCTGAGTCAATACCTTTCCAACGAGCTATCACTCGTTGCGATCGCTTTAGTAGTTTTTTTTAAAACAACTTTCAATGAAGTCCCTTATGAAGAATTCTTCAATTTTGTCACATGACAGTGGTGCACACCACCACTAAACCAGTCACTATAAAAAAAAAAAAAAAATATGTAGGTACATTATTTTTTGCTGGGCAACCGATTGAGACTATTTATTTTAAAATCGGAGAGGGGTCGTCCAAAAATTTGACAATTTTGATCGTTTTCATATGGAATTGCTCTATAACAAAACTATTTTTATTCTCATTTTATTCATTACGAGAATGCTACTTTACTTTTTACTTTTACTTCCAAACTAATTCAACCTTAACTCTTGTAAATGTTGGCCGATTTCTAAAATGTTTCATCTGAAGTAATTTACGTTACCTCAACCATTTTCAACTTTTTCCAGAACGTGTATTTGATGACATCGTTTTGAATTGTTTTAGATACGCTGAATACAAATCTGGTAAAGTTTTATTTCTCATTTGCAGTTCTTGAATTATCGCGGTTTTCATATTTACATCATTTTTCCCATTTCTCGTATATTTTGCTTAGTTTTTCGAAATTTAACAACAAAATGATAAAATTTTGTTATGCATATACATCAACACAAAATTATACACAGTCACAAAATTAGAAAAAGTCGATTTGGTTTGAACCACGATATATATTTCCAAATGTTTCCATTACATCGCAACTTTGAGAAACCCGCGATCAAAAAATCGAAAAATTTAATTTTAAAACCATTTTTGAAGTTGTATGCAGAACACATCCGAACAGCTTAATAATTTTTATTAAGATAGTAGATATATTGAACTTTATTCTTTATAATGAAACATACATTTCAAATTTGTTAATTATTATAGGTAAAACTTGCATTTGAAAAATACTCCATCAAAAAAATTGCCAAATATTACATTTTTAAAAGTAGCCTAGGACATGCATCCGGCCAGCTTGATTTTATTTTAGGGTCACCATGTAACTTTGAACTTTCCTTTTTTTAATGTCGGCGAAAAACGTTAAAATTATTACACCAACGTTGTTTAAATTTCATTTGAAATGCAAGCTACCCAAGTAGAAGTTGCCACCCATACCAAAAAAAATAGTACTGGAAAACCACTGTTATTTTTTAAAACCCACCGTGTTAACAGGCGTGGATCCAGGGATGAAGATGAGGGTGATATATCCCCCCGAATCGGTTAAAACAATATAAATTTAAAACGACACAAAATAACTTTAAAATAACACTGTTTGTAATTTTAAATCATGGTTAAATTTGCCTAAACCAAGACATTTTCTTCAATAATTTAAATATCGTAATTTGATTAGAAAAATTTTGTTAAAAAAGTTTATCAGATGTTTAATATTTATGATCGCTATTAAAATATATGTTTTAATCCGAAAATGGTAAAATTTTACATAAAATGTAAATCTTCTTTCGAAATAGTAAAGAAAAAGTTTAAGAAGTCGTAAATATTTTTTTTTTTAATAATTTTGGTAGAGAAATTTTTAAAATTCGGTTTACTAGAATCACAGTGCCACAAGATCTTCGGAACATAAAAAGTATTGTGTTTTTTAAAATTTTGTATCATCAAAAGAGTCTAAATTGCTTTCATTCTAAAATATGCTCAAAATATCAAAAATAAAGTTTTGTTTTTGATCGAAAAAGAGATTTTTTTTTTCTTGAAATATACAAAAATTGTTCTGAAAAAGATAAATATCTCATCAATAAGACGCACAGGAAAAACATGAAACAACATATTTTTGGTTTCGCTGAAACAGAGGATATATTGTTTAACAAAAATCCGTAAAAACTTCTAAGAACTTTAGATTTACAAAAAATTTAAATGTTTTTATGGGAAACAGAAATAAACGCTAGAAAATGTAACAAAAAACATATGTTAAATTCTGCAATAAAATTGTAATTAAAACGATTGGAGGAAACCAAAAGTGTAAAAGGAAATACACTAAAAAAACGACATAGTCCATTTTTGTTTTTAATGCCAAAAAATCTTAACAAAAATGTACACGAGCGCTCGAAAATTGTAAAATGGCCAAAAACGACAAATTACTTTTCTCTTGTTTTAAAAGAACAAATTTTCCTAATATTATTTTGTTTTTTAAATTGTGTATAGGTGTTTGACGAATTTTTTTTCAGATTTTATTCGATATAAAAATTGTTTATTTAACTGCCACTTTAATGGAAAATGACCTTAAAATGGAAAATTCCGAATTTCACACACATACTTTTACTAAAGTTAAAGAAGTTTTAATTTGGAAAATTCTGAATTTTGCATTTAAGATCACCAAAAGTAAATAATTTGTGATAATTTGATCCACGAATAATTTTTTTGATAGCCTGGAATTCTTGAGTAGTAAATTATACGCGATTTGAAAATATGTCGCAATAGAAAAAAAAACTTTTATGTCTCATATCCTAATTTTTCAGATAAAAATCCATCTTAGATTCAAAAAAATCAGAAGAATTTCTTTAAAATTTACAAACATTTTCAAAAATGCTTCTGACTGCTCCTCACACCAAATACGGCAATTTGTCTTGTTCACGTATCCATTCAACCAGAAATGAGCTTCGTTGCTAAACACAATTTTCCGATAAAAAAAGTGGATCTTCATCCAACTTTGCCAGCGCCCATTCACCAAAAGTTAGCCGTTGTGGTAGGTCGTGTGGCTTCAATTCTTCCACCAGATGCAAGCGTTGTTCGTTTGTTAATTGATTTTTGGTTAAATTATAGACCAAACTGAACATGTTTAACGGTAACATGTTACACGAAAACAGCTGAGCTGCCAAAAAGAAAGTTACTAAAAAATCTCCCTTTATTACCTGTATTGAAAGTTGAAAGTTTAACATGTTTGTTTTTATCATCAAATTTTATTACTACTCGTAATTTAAACATTCCAGTGAACTCATTTTTGTATTAAAATTACAAATCCATTGAAAATTTCCTGAAATATTTAGAAATGAAGAATATTTTTGTATCAAAAAAAAATGATGTAGGTATGTAACGTAAATATAAAAACCGCGATATTTAAAAACTACAAATGAGAAAAAAAATTATATGACAGATTTACCAAAATCTATTAGAAAATATGTATTATATAGGTTCTGCGAAAACTAGCATAATCTTCAATAGCAATGTTATGTATATGTTTTTACAAGTACATATAGGTATATATTTTTTATATGGTGTTTGAAAATTAGTTAAAATTCGAAGTACTTTTCTAACTATTTCAGGACATTTTCCATGAATTTGCAATTTTAACTTCAACAAAGAAAAAAAGTTTCTTCCGAAGAAAATATATGGAAATATACCAAAGTTATGACCATTAATTTAAAACTATGCAAATTTGAGATTTTCACTATTTTCATACGATGTATTTCTTATTCTCTCCATACATGTCACAAAGACTTAGATAACTACTAAAAAAATAAAAACTTTCGACTTTAGAGAATTGTCTGCATAATATTTATTAATTTTTGCTTTAAAAATACCAAATTTAAATGTTTATTTGCAAACTCAGATTATATTTTTAAAACAAATCAAATTACTACATTTGATTTGTTTTAAAAAAATTCCAAAAACACGTAAAGTTTAAATAATCTTTTTAAACATTGCCAACATAGATTATTTTTTACTAGAACATAACTGGTTCAAAATTATTGTTTTGAGAACTAGTTTGTTTTCATTAGCTTGAAAACTAGTACTTTTCGGAACTAGTTTAACCATTTGCTACTAGGTAGTTTATTGAAAAAGTTCATTAAAACTCGTCCAGAAGAAACGCAAAGATAATTATCTTTGTGCGTTTGTTGCATTTTTTCGGTACAGTAAGGAGTGAGATCGAAAAAAAACCGGCACACATAATTCGAGATTATTCTTTGTTAGTGCTGTGAAATTGTGGAACTCTTTACATTATCGAATTAAATCCGATCCCCATGTATTGTTTTTCAAAATTTCAGTTAGTAATTTATTCAAAGGTTAATTTTTTACGTTTCGCTTAGTTTTTATTTTTGTCGTTTCTTTAAAATGTTTATGTTAAATGTTTTATGTAAAAAAGTTAAGTTATTCAACCATTGTAATTTAAAATGTTTGTACCATTAATTAAAATAAATAAAAAAAAAATATATATATAATATAATAAACTTAAAGTTAAATATAAATTAAACCGTTAAATATAAAATTTAAAAATTTAATAATATTTTATTCGAGTTTTATGTAAAATCATTTTTTTTAAAAAGCTATCCATTAATGAAATTGTTGACCTTTTCTGGAATATCTCTCATTAAGGATTTTAAAAATCTTTCTCCTTTTTGGAGCAGTTAGTACACTTGAGTTTAAAATCTGTTATGTCCATTGATACTTTTTTGTGGACTTTACTTTTTACTAGAGCCCAATATCTCTCTACTGGCCTTAGCTCTGGGCAGTTTGGTGGCTTTGCCTCCCGTTATTATTTTTTGCAGCAGACTCTTTGGTAAAAACTCTTTGATATACATTTCCGAGTTAATTAAATCAGAAGTCACTAAAGACTGGCCACTTTTGCCACAACTCAAAATTGCTTGCCATACTAGACATTTTTTGAAAATCTTTGTTAGCTTTTTGGTACTATATTGGTCTTTCACATTTCCTCTGGCATTAGCAACATAAAAATCTTGTCCTGGCAGCTGTGAAACGTCAGCCAGTACATACGTTTCGTCGTCCATTATATATATAATCCTTTAAATTCCTAGGAGGAAAAATATTCCTGCTGCGTCCATTACGCAGCAGAAATATTTTTTTATAAAATGTGCACTTGTTTTTGCCTCAAAATTCTTTGTTTGCATTAATTTCGGGAACTTTTTGAACTTTAAACGTCTTCATACCTGCATTGGCTTTCACTTTTCGTACAATGAAATCGGAACATTCGGCTAATCTGGAGGCTTCTCGTCCAGATATGTTAGGTGCTCTTCTACGAAGGTTCTAAACTTGTCTGGCCTTACCGTTATCCAGTGGACCTTTATTTTAACCAGATACATGTCTTCTTTCAATGATTAAGTCCTCTTCATAGCGTTCAATGGCCTTAGAAACTGTATCACGGTGTACTTTATGCTGTTTTGCTATTTTTTTAAAAGCCCAAAACGGATTTTGTTGAAAAGTTTTTATTATTTCAGTACGAAATTTTTTTGGTTATCCATTAACGAATATAAACTAAAAATCAAAAATAATTTATTATCGACTTTTCAATGTACAGAAAAAAAATATTTATCTTCTTTTTTCAATTAAATCGATATGTTGAAAATTTCAAAAGCTACCAATTAAAAATTAATTGAATCAATTAAATATTTGCTCAAATACGGAACTTGCTTGACATTTTTTTATACTATCGCTCAAAATATATTGTTGTTGTTTTGTAATATTTATATATGTGGTTGTTTTTTTAAATGGGCATGTATTAGTAATAAATATTTAAAATCCATTTATGTTAGATTTTATTAATCCTCATTCGGTTTATTACTTCATAAAGTTAAATGATTTGATTTCAGTTGTTTAAATGTGAATTTTAATTTATGCTAAAACATTATCATATAATTTATAATGTAACTTTTGAAGTTAAATTTTGTTTAATAAATATGTAATCCTATGGTATAAAAAATAAGGCTTATTTTTGCAAAAAAAAAATATCCAAAAATTCCACACAAAGAAAAAAAAACTAATTTCTGTGTGAACTTGTTCCCATAAGTATAAATAAATCTGCTAATTAAATGAGAAGTACATGCCGGTTTAAATTCAATGTTATAAAATTCAAGATATAATAAACATTTATTATGCCAACTGTTTTTTTTTTTTTTCCTTTTTGAGAAGGTTTCAATATTGATCACTTTTTAATCAAATGAGTTATTATTTAATTGAAAAATAATTCAATTAAAGAGCTATTCATTTCTAATCAGCAATTAAAATTATTGAATCGGTGGTTTTCGTTATTGAAATGGGTTTTTATTTTTTTGTATTTAATAAATAAAAATCTTCGAGATCGAGGTCTAGTTTTTTTTAATAAATAATTTATTTTTCAATATTTCGACATTCGCCGAATGTCATCTTCTGAAAAATATTTAATGTTTACATAAAAAAACCAAAACTTAAAAAATCGTTGCTATCACTACGTCATATATTATTATACTGAGTAATATAATAATATATGACGTAGTGATATAATAATATATGACGTAGTGATATCATCAACTTTTTAAATTTTTATTTCTTTATGTGAACATTAAATATTTTCCAGAAGATGGCATTCGACAAATGTCGAAATATTGAAAAATAAATTAATTATTAAAAAAACTAAAAATCGAGCTCGAAGATTATTATTTATTACCAATTTATTAGCTGACATATTTTTTTAAGTAAAGTGATTTAAAAAAAAATAATTGAATGTGCATAAACAAAGTTATTGAGGAAAATGTGTGGAATGTTTTTTTTTCAATCTCACTCTTTAGAGTCAAAACCTTATTTCTATTCGAGGAGGGTTAGTTGTAATAAGGACCTAGCATTACCAAAAAAACATTTTTGATTGAGAATTATTAAGTTTTAACTATTCCCGTTTTTCCGGTAATTTTGATAATTCGGCAATTCTTGCTTTATTTATTTTTTTTTTAGATTTTTTGAACGCATTCAATTTTTCGTAAATTTGATAGTGTTTGAATAAAAATTATTTTGTATAGGGCAGACAATGCGACAAAAAAAGAAAATCTGCAGTCAGAATGATTAAAATTTGTTGTATTAAAAATCTGCGTTAAAATCACTTCCCAGCAAAACTTTGGTAATAGGTGCTATAAAATAATGCATTACCTTGTAATGTATGCTCCTTACCTGTATCATTATTTTCCAACAAAAGTATAGTTACCGATAATGGGTTACATAATACATTACTTTGTAATGTACACTCTTTAACTACAACATTATTTCGAAACATAAAGTAATGAGTTACCAATAATAATATACTCCTGGATTACCTTGTAATGATACATCATTACCTTTTACATTATTTTGAAAACATAAAATAATGACATACCGATCGTCAATTACGTAACAGCACTTAACTGTTTTGAACTAATGTTTTACTAATACTTTACTAATGTTTTACTAATTTATTTTGCTAAAAAAAAATTGTGTTGATTAGCACATCAATAGTGTGAACGGCAACCAGACTGAAAGATATACTAAGAATGAATTAGATGTCGCGACATGTCACGATGTTGTAGTGACGAGAAAAATTATACTAAAAAGTACAACTCTAGTAAGACATACTAGAGTTGTATCTGTTTTTCATATATAAAACAAAATTGTGAATTAAAACAACTTAAATTTTGCGTCGTCACCGGCTTGTGTAATTGTCTATTAATTAAATAAAAGACAAAATAAAATATTAACATTTAATAAAGATTTAATGTGTATTTTGTAAACTAAATGTTGTTATATATTAATAATCTTGTGTGGTCAAACTCCAAACAAATATGCAATATGTAGACAGACTAAAGCGAAAGACATACATTTTAGGTAGATTTTTCTGTTTCCTTTTTCTTATTGCAAAAAAGGGTTGTCTATGTTATATTTGTTATTTTTTCATTTCGTTTCTATAATTCTCTGCGGAATTAGCGATAGCATCGTTGACAATAATTGATGTAAGTAGTTCAAAGATAATTTCGTTTATGTTATATATAATTATTTCTATTGTTTTTAGATATTACATTAATTATTATATCGTCAATTTGGGAGTATTATTATATCGTCAATTTGGGAGTATGAACATTTTTGTATTTTGTAACGTATTGTAAATTATTTAAAAAGAATCACAAAAATATGTTTTATAATTTTCAGCAAATAAATTAACTAAAGTATAATTTTTCTACAAATTTTTTGAGTTTTATTCAGTCTACTAATATTCAGCAAAAATTTTATTAATTTTTAGCAAGGGTTTTTTAATTTCTAATCTACTAAGTGTTAGCAAAACTTTTGCTGAAACTACTAATTTTGTTGCTAAAAATCAGCTCGCTGATTTTCAGCATAAGATTTTGCTGATATTAGCAATTTTTTTGCAAGCACCCTACTGACTAAAATTTTGCTGACTCAACAAAATTTTTTGCTGACTTTACTAACTTTTTTATTTGAGTGCATATATTTTTAACATCACAAATGGAAACTCGAAACACAAACATTCATTTACACTTTAAGCAACTTATTATTATATGTGACGATAGCTCAGTGGGTAGAGTTCACGCATAACAACCAACACAACCCAAGTTCGAATCCCAGCGAGACTACGTTATTAATTTAATTAAAAAAAAATGTTTGTAATATATTTTTTTAAATTGTTTTTTTATGAAAATCTATATATAGACCCATTACTTTTTTTGAACCCGGTAACTATATGAGTAACCAGTTACTTAATCCGCTATTAGGTAATGAGTCCACACATGATTTTTAAGCTCATCGCCTGTAAAATTCATCAGTGAAGTAAGGTGTATTGTAATGAGTCGAGCCCTATGGCGATACATTACTTTACCCATTATATGGTAATGTGTGTGGTTTTGCTGGGGTTTTTAAAAATTTATATTACTATTTATAAGTCATATCTTTGTTACCCATTTTAAAGCCAGAATTATATTCAAATACCTAAAAAATAAATAAAAAGCTTTTAATAAATTTGATGTTTTATTCACCACGAATTTTTTGTTTTGTATCCCCAACCACTACATATAGATCTGACTCTGCCTAAAAAGTGTGTGGTGCGCATAATTTTGGCATGTTAAAATATTTGTATATTAAACTCTTTTGGTCATTCATATCTAAACACAACGGGCTTTTTCTTTTTTTGATGATTTTTATATAAATTTTTTATATTTGTATAGAGTGGCGTCAATATATCTAAGCTTCAAGAGTAAACGTATGGGTCAGCGAACTTTTTGGCTACAAAAACTCAAATGTTTTGATTTGTTTTATTTATAAAAAAAAAAAAAAAAATAACAAAATGCTGATGAACATGAATACGGTATGTCTACTTAATATTATAATATTTGTTAACTTTTTTTTTTGTGGGGAGGGTGATGTTCGACATAATGTTTAATGTTTATCATTAGTTTTTTTTTTTTTTTTAATTTAACAGTTTTTAACATGGTTTGTTAAAAGATTAGAAAAAAAATAATAATTATAAGTAATAAAATCTGTTAATTATAAGTTTTAACTATGAAATTTGTTAAACCATGTTCTAACTACAATTGTTAAATCAAAATCTCATTTGAAAACGGGTGTTCTAAGGTTTTAGTTTAAAACTTTTTCATGATTTGTCATTGTTGCTATGCTGACTGAATATTGTGTAAATGATGTATTCTGTATTATTTTTTTTGTACTTTTTTTGGGTTAAAAGTAAATTTTGAATTTCATGACTTGACGTAAAATTTACGTCATCTTCTTTAACGGTTATTTTCTTGAGATTTTTGTTTTATGATTTTGTTAGATTTATATTGTGGTAAGGAAGTAGAGATTATTTTTGTTTTGCTAAGTTAAAAGCTAATTAAATAGCAGTTTCCATGTTTCCAGTTTATAAAAATAATTACATGAACCTAGAGAATTAGATGGGAATAATAATACAAATTATTTAAAATGAATTATTATAATTCAAAAACTTCCAGCCAGCAATTGAGCGCTCAAATAAATATTTTCTAATGACGCATTAATTTTGGAACGCTGAACTCAAATAGGTTAAAAGTTTAGTAATAGTTTGAAAGGTTGTGGTAATATGGAAACTCGACTATATATTTTCAAATTTTATTTTTAAATTCATATACATAAATATGTGAACATTTTTGAAATAAAATTGGCAAATATTTTCTAGACATTTACGCACACAGAGAAATTAAGTTCCAACCGAATTTAAAAGTTATTACACTGATATTTGCATTGGAGTACTGAATATTTTGGGTGCTGGAACTAAAATTCAGTTGAATTAACCGAATTTTGTTGTGAAAACTAATGTTACTTTGTGCCAACCGTCTCAAATTTGTAATAACTCAATTTGAGTAGTAGTAACGGAATTTCAGTTAGCAAATGGCTAAATTTTTCTCTGTGTGCGGTAATAAAAGTTTTTGTAAACTAACTTTCTCAAATATTAACTTTTTTGACTGAATTTTTTTAAGATAAACTCATGCAAACGCGGCTAAAGCAAATAATATACAGAAAAATTTTATAAGCCCTGATGTACAATTGCATGTGTTTGTTGTTTTCTGTACACTGAGGCGTATGAAATGTTCCTTTATATTAATTGCTGGCAGTGTTGCCATGTATGTTGAGCATAAAATCGTCCAATTTTCCAATAAAAATCGTCAAAATCGTCATTATATTTTCAAAAATCGTCAAAATAAAAAATATTTGTTACAAGTGGGATAAAGTTTTAGTAAAAAAAAAGAATAATAATGTAATTCACATTTCAAGTACTCATGTACTATCGGTGTAATATAATACGATTTTTACACTTTTCTGTAATTTAAACTTCGAAAATCATGATATTTTATAACGATAGCACTTTACCACTTTAACTGTTAATTCCTTCTACATAATTCTGTAAACACCACTTCAGTAGCACAATTTTTAAATCTTAAATTCTTTTACATAGTTCAGAAATTATTTAACAATGTTATTTTCTTTAAATATTAAATTTGGACTTCCATTAACGAGTTAAAGTTTCAAATTGCATTACATGTGATGCTATAGTTTAATACAATAAATTGTGAAATTTTTGATTATTTCATATTTTTCATTTTGGGTTGGTTTTTAATATTGCTAAAAATTATATATTATTTTATTTATTATTTATATTATTATTTATTTTTATTTAAATATTATTTTTTACTGCATGTTTTTCATTTTCAAATTTAAATGGTGAATATCTGAAGTTTCACTTCGGAACACTTTATTTATATTATTATTAGGCCTGTTTTTTAAGCACCGGATTTATTTTTGGATTTATAAATCAGAATATTCGAACTCGATGTTTGTTTCGAATGTTTTTTTTTTTAATTTAAAAAATATTTTATTTTATCTCAATCTTACACTAATTAAACTTTATAAAAATATAAATATTAAAAAAAAAACAGGGTTGGCATTCAATAACTTTTCATAATAACGATTGGCAATCACAGTAACACTAATAGCGGAGTGGAAATTTAAAAAAAGCGATACCATTAAAGACATGTTTCTTCTTATGTAAACGGTTTTAGTTTCCTATTTAACCTGTTTGACTTTGAAATATCTTGAACTAGTCAAAATAACGCTAAAATACCGAAACGACGATTTATAACGTTATTTTGTTGATGTAACAAAATTTAATGGGTAGAATTTTGAAATAAACCCTGTAAAGACACATGCCACTTTTGGACGTTTATAACGGCATTGGGGGTGACCGTGGCAGGCAACTGCCATTGTAATGAAAAGGTAGTGTTTGCCAACAATGAAAAAAGTAAGCACATACTCAGGGAACTTCTGCTGTAAATATTTGTCGTTGTTTCAGTTGTAATACAGTATCTTTATTTTTAAGTGAAAAAACAGTCATTTGTAGAAGAAATTTAATTTTTGACTACAATTGTAGTTCATTTAAAAAAACAAACCACATCAAATTACTGTATTATGATTTTACATTCATTTTATACAGTATTTTTTTTTTTTATTTAAAAAAATAAAACAAATATCTCTAGAAATTCTAATAACAAAGTCCCCTGAAGATTTCCTTGGGCAGGAATGAAATCCGGATAGGGACACGCCTACAGCAGATTGTTTTTCACAATTTGTTAAATAAGTTTAGGGACTTAGCACATTTAATTACTATAAATGCAATTAATGTTTATCCCGATGAAAATAAATTTAAATAACAAATTGATGTTTGTTTATATTTTACTGCACTGACTGAACCACTCATTAATAATACAATTGTAGTTAATTTTTTGAACAGTAAAAACCAAATGACTATGTTAGTTGAATTACTAAAATGTAAGTCGTTGTTTTTTCAAGTGAAATTTCATTTGTTTTTAGCTACATTTGCAGTGGTGTTTACCGTTATTAAGTGCAGAAAATAAATTAAAATAAACTTAACATGAATCCATAAAATAGGTTTTTTGTTAAAGTTTTGCCTATTATGGAGGCTCTAACTTTTCTAAAACTTCGGGTTCTGATGAGATCTTTAGCCAGATCGAAATACTAGTATCAACCTAGCTAATATGTTTGATTTGCTTTATTTTTGTAAATATGCGGAGGTTGAAAGCTCGTTATAAATTGAAAATAACATAGAAATAATCTCGATGTATATAAATACAAAAAACTAATATAACTGTAAAAAATATTACTTGAGCCAGAGTACAAACTATAAATTTTTTATATAAATAGAACATTTTTGGTCTTCAAAGTTTAGTAACGTCATGATGCTTGTTAGGAAAAGACCTAACCACGTGCTTGATTACTAAGAAGACAAGAATGGAGCAAAATTGATTATTAATAGGTTTTTTGTTAAAGTTCTGCCTATTATGGAGGCTCTAACTTTTCTAAAACTTCGGGTTCTGATGAGATCTTTAGCCAGATCGAAATACTAGTATCAACCTAGCTAATATGTTTGATTTGCTTTATTTTTGTAAATATACGGAGGTTGAAAGCTCGTTATAAATTGAAAATAACATAGAAATAATCTCGATGTATATAAAAACAAAAAACTAATATAACTGTAAAAAATATTACTTGAACCAGAGTACAAACTAAAAATTTTTTATATAAATAGAACATTTTTGGTCTTCAAAGTTTAGTAACGTCATGATGCTTGTTAGGAAAAGACCTAACCACGTGCTTGATTACTAAGAAGACAAGAATGGAGCAAAATTGATTATTAATAGGTTTTTTGTTAAAGTTCTGCCTATTATGGAGGCTCTAACTTTTCTTAAACTTCGGGTTCTGATGAGATCTTTAGCCAGATCGAAATACTAGTATCAACCTAGCTAATATGTTTGATTTGCTTTATTTTTGTAAATATACGGAGGTTGAAAGCTCGTTATAAATTGAAAATAATATTAGTTTTTTGTTTTTATATACATCGAGATTATTTTATGTTATTATATTTTGTTTTAGCGAAATTTTTTTGTTGGGTCAAAATAGGTTTAGAGGCTATCTCAAAACTAACCTATAAAATTTAAAAAGTTAAGGCATAAATTATTCTTCTTACAAAGATATAAAAACAGTCCAAAAATTAGTGGTTTTGAGCTTTTAGATAAAAAGATATGGCGATTTTCGTTTTTCGAAAAACGCGAAATCGAGCGAAAACGAGCCTTAACTTTAATATATATTGACGAAACTTTGAAGCTTTGATAGTGTTACCAAGTATAATATTTCTGGCAAATTTCATAAAAATCCGTCTACTCGTTTTCAAGAGTAGATGATGTCCTTTATATGTATCCTTTTAAAGTCCTGTATGTCCTTGGAACAAACTTAGAGTATTTTCTAAAAGTTTAAGCTTTAATCTTCCTTTGTGTGGAATATGAATGGTTTCATGTTAACAGAAATGTGTTTTAAGGACTTTTCAAAATTGTGGTTGTTTCGAGATATTTATTTTTTGAAATTATTGAAAATTTTAACTATAAAGCTTTCTCGCTTCCAAACCATGACACAAAACATTACTTCGCAAAATATGTGGCTAACTTCGTTCTCTATCGATATAGCTTACATTTTTATAATAAACCACTTTTTTGGCGAACTTATGGCCAATTTAAAATACCCCGCCTGGAGGCGGGCTTGCCGGTTAGAGGGATAAGCTATCAATTTCTAATTGAATTAGCAATTTTCGTTGTTGGCGGAATTTCTGCAATTAAAATTATTGAATCGGTGGTTTTCGTGATTGAAATGGTTTCTTATTTTTTTTGTGTGTATCGAGTATAAATTTTTGCGAAAATGCGTTATATACTTACCCAGCAGAAAAAAAGCCAAAAGAATAGATACAGAAGCAATACATTACAATGATTTGGATTGCGATGTTATGTAAATTTGGGTTGGAACCAATGAATTATATGGGCTTGTCATAGGGTCGAAGTTCTCTTTATGATACTTATCTTAAGCAATGCTTATGGTTTAATGAAAGTTCAATTCTGTTGATGTTCACAAGGACACTCTACTATAGGAGAAAAACCCGATTGCGCTGAAATTTGTATTATTTTTTTAACTTTTCCGAAAGCATTTTTTTCTCCTAATTGGTATGAACACTGTCTTTAAAGCAGAAGTAATATGGATATCAAAACTTTTCTTTTGTAGAGTATTTTAACGTTGCGTCGAAAAATGATCCTGAACAAAAAAAAAAATTGTATATATCTTTTCCCCTCCCTTTTAACCCCTAATAGACTAGATTTGAAAAGATTAAATTTTGTTCAAAATCACATCTTTGGAAGTTGTGAAAAAGAGCGGGAAATTATTAATGAATTTGGAATCAATGAAAAATTGATTCTTTAAGAAACACAACAATTTTTTTTTTCTGGGATAAGGCGGTCACGCAAACAATTTTTGCATTCATTATATCGCGTTTACATTATACCTAGTATTAGTTAAACAGGGCTTTGACTATACATTAACCCTTTCATTACCGGCTTTTGTTTGTGGATATATATCTATTTGGACTACAGATTCTCGTTAGGGGCCCTCGAATTAGAAAGAAAAATGTTTACATATATGGTCCCTCCCCCTCACACCCACCAAGAAATAAGTTTGAACATCAAACCATTTTCACCACTAACACATTCGAATAACCAAAAAGTATTTGTTTTCATTTGTTTTGGTCATTAAATGAATCTGTATACCAAATTTCGAAAATCTAGTTTTGCTAGTTTAGGAGATACACCAAACATCCCTTTTTTCGGAGATAGAGGCTGAATAAAAAAATTGGAGTTTGTTAACAAAAATCCCTACTTCAATGTCCCGATGAACAGTTTGTGTATACATATAATGATTTTTCTCAATGACCAGTGAACATATTTAAGCATAAATATAAAGTTTTATTTCATCATCATATTTTTTATACAAGGGTAGTCAAAGGGTTAAAAACTGACAAAAAACCGCGAATTTACTTGTTAATGCTGTATATTTATTAAATAAATTTGATATCCAAATGTAAGTGAAGGTCTTATTAGTGTTTATTATAATTGAAAGACAATATATACAGTCAAAAAGTTGTTATATATTCAGATACAATTTTATACAATTAAATGTTTTAATGCATAAATTTATATAGGCATATACACTAGGGTGGGGCGATTTGAACATCATAATGGGCGCTTCGCGTTTCTGATTCTTGGGATTGTACTGAGCAAAAAAGTCCACTAGACCATACGTCTACGGTGAAAATCGAGCTTCCAGATTTTGACTTTTTAGCCGTATTTTGTGAAAGTAACAATGTGTGTGATGGACATATCTCAGGAAGTAGGAGGAGCTTATCCATGATTATGGTATCAATCTCTTCTTTGGGAGATTCTCTAGCAGATTAAAGCATCAATCATATTTGTGGGTGGGGTTTAAGGGGTTAATTTTTTAATTTCAAAATAGAGCTTTTTGCCGTAAAGTCAAAATCTGGAAGCTCGATTTTCACAGTAGACGTATGGTCTAGTGGACTTTTTTTGCTCAGTACAATCCCAAGAATCAGATACGCGAAGCGCCCATTAAGATTTTTTCCATCCATACTAATCGCCCCACCCTAATATACACATATATTTTAAACCATCAATATTGTATCGTATTGTATATTGTGTTTATTGTATTATTATTTTATTTATTATTTTATTATTTTTATTATTTATTTTATTATTATTTTTATTATTTATTATTGTACATTGTGTATTTGATATTTTGTTATATACAAGTACACCTAATTGTATATTACTATATATACAATATAGAATTACATATGCGTTGTGTATAATTCAACAAAAATGTACATTAAAAATATTTTTTATACATACTAATTTATTCTAACACTATTATAAAATTGGTAAAGTAATTTTTGAAGTTAAGTTTTGTTTAATAAAAGTGTAAACATTTTTTTAAACAAAAAATGCTAAAAATAAATGAAAAAATATTTTAAAAAAATACTCTGGATTTAATATAAGAGTTATTCTGTATGAAATCACCAAATCGGCAAAGCTGGCATATCTTAGATTTTACTCAAACTAACTGGAAATGATATTTGGGGTCTGAAAACCCAAAATCCAAGAGGATTTAATTTTTGCACACGGCACTACCGGTTCACGTAAAATAAAAAAACTAAAAAGTCTTGTTTTTGTGCGTAATGGTTTGAGCTGTTAACTTTTTTCTGCTAGAGATATCTACATGATGAAGGCATAGTTTTAAAGCTGAAGGATTATAGTTTCTATCAAAAATATAAAATTTGACTTAATTCATACACCCGAAAAATAACGTGGTATAGAAAATAAGCATATTTCATTGGTTTTCTGTGTTTTTTCAATGAACTCCAGTGTCGGCGCTAATGAATATAAAAGCATAATAATTCTCAGATACAAATTAGACATGTCGGAGAAAAATACAAACTTAAAATTGGCTCAATATGGCAACTCGTTATGAAAAAATCGTTACTTGAAAATTTCAAATTTTGAAAATTTGCATATTTCAGGCTACAATTTGGTCATGTTTGTTAGCAGATACAAACTTGAAAATTACAGTGTGCTTACTCCCTACTTTTAACTTTATAACACTTCAAGACCCGTTTAGTTATTTTCACTCCTCTCGGATTTACAAGGTTTTAAAGAAAAGCCTTTTTGATTTTTTTAATGTATTTTTATACTTTCCTCTATTGTTATATACAGAGAAATTAAAATAAAAACAAGTATTATGAAGTAACAAAGAATAATTATGGACTAAAAAATAGATTTAATAAATTCAGTAGATTTTTTATGTTTACAAAAATTTTACAAAAATTTTACAAAAATAAAATAATTTTATCAGCATTTGTCATCACAAAGACGATTTCGGCTTAGAAGCAGAGTGGCTCTTTTTTGCCACTTCTCATGGCAAAAGTCCTTGTGATGAAGCAGGAGGTACAATTAAGCAGACTGTAGGAAAGCAAGTCTACAGCGAACTGCGGATCATCATATCCTAACACCTTCAGCAAATGTTTGATTTTTGTTCCACCCAAATTCCTGGTATAATTTTTTTTTGTATCCATTCCTGATGTTGATGCTATCGAAAACTTTTTGTCAAAATGATTTATTGATGTTTGCACAATTAAAAATACAAGAAACTACCACAGTTTCTCTCCGATTTCTCACAGTCAGTTAAAAGTACGAAAGTTTTCAGCTTCTGATAACTTTGAAACTCCGAATATTATAAGAACAAGTACTTTATTAAAATAAAATAAAACTTATTCCACGATTCTAAATTACACACATTTAAACTATAACTTTTCTACTTTAAATGATAAAAATATACCATGTGCCTATTTTCTACCACCACTGTAAAATTTTTTAACATAAAAAATCTACTGAATTTATTAAATATATTTTTTAGTCCATAACTATTCTTTGTTACTTCATAATATTTGTTTTTATTTTAATTTCTCTGTATAAAACAATTGAGGAAAGTATAAAAATACATACAAAAAATCAAAAAGGCTTTTCTTTAAAACCCTGTAAATCCGAGAGGAGTGAAAATAACTAAACGGGTCTTGAAGTGTTATAAAGTTAAAAGTAGGGAGTAAGTACTCTGTAATTTTCAAGTTTGTATCTGCTAACAAACATGACCAAATTGTAGCCTGAAATATGCAAATTTTCAAAATTTGAAATTTTCAAGCAACGATTTTTTCATAACGAGTTGCCAGATTGAGCCAATTTTAATTTTGTATTTTTCTCCGACATGTCTAATTTGTATCTGAGAATTATTATGCTTCTATATTCATTAGCGCCGACACTAGAGTTCATTGAAAAACACAAAAAACCAATGAAATATGCTTATTTTCTATACCACGTTATTTTTCGGGTGTATGACTTAAGTCAAATTTTATATTTTTGATAGAAACTATAATCCTTCAGCTTTAAAACTATGCCTTCATCATCTAGATATCTCTAGCAGAAAAAATTTAACAGCTCAAACCACTACGCACAAAAACAAGACTTTTTAGTTTTTTTATTTTGCGTGAACCGGTAGTGCCGTGTGCAAAAATTAAATCCTCTTGGATTTTGGTTTTGGGAACCCTTAGGAACATTTCCACAAAATTTTAACAAAATCCAAAATGGTCCAGCAACAATTTTTAATTTTTTTTCGGTGTTTTCATAGAGAATGACTCATAAGCGATAATTTTTGGCAGAACAAAATATCCAAACAAATTTATTGCCATACTCCCTACGTTTCAATAGAAAGAAAAAATAATTTCTGTGTGAATTTGTCCACATAAGTATAAGTAAATCTGTTAACTAAATGAGAATTATATGCCGGTTCAATGTTATAAAATTCAAGCTATAAAAAACATTTCCTATGGCAACACAATTGTTTTTTTGCTTTTTGAGAAGGGTTACAATATTGCTCAAATGAGTTATATTAATCAAATGAGTTATTATTTAATTGAAAAATAATTCTATCAATTTGTAATTGAATTAGCAACTTTCGCTGTTATCGGAATTTCAGCAATTAAAGTTATGGAGTCGATGGTTTTCGTGATTGAAATGGGTTTTTATTTTTTTGTGTGTAATATAAAATTTCGGTATTTTAATTGATGTTTTTTAAATAGAAAATTATATTTTTAATTTTCAAATGAAAATTTTGAACTTGAATTGAAGTTCGTAACATTAATTGATGTATAAAAATAGTTATGAAAGATTTCATAAAAGTTTATGAAGCAGCATCTTCCTATTTATGAAATGATTCATAATATTTATTAAGCTGTTCATAAAAAGTTATGAATCTACATCATCATATTTATGAAGCATTTCATAAATACGAAGAAGTCTTTCATCAATTTGCACTTTTATGACACAACTTCATCATATTAATGAATTGTTACAATGGACGAAAATCAATCAAGTTTTTCATCACATTTATGAATTTTTTCATAAATATGATGAAGCTTTTTCCCTGAGTGTACCGAATGAAGAACAAAAATATTCTTGACATATGCAAACAAAAATATTTTGTAAAGAAAATGTAACCTCCCCCCACATGGAAAAGCTGGATAAGCGCCTGGTTGTGATTACAAAAGAAAATTATGAAGACCCTTCAAAAAATAGCTTACACACAATTTCTTTGATTATTTTTTTTTAAATTTCCAGTCAATAACTTTTAAACATCAAAAATAAATAAAATTAATAATATCAAACAATTTCCAAAACATTAAAGTTTCCGTTAAAGGGTCAAGTTTAAATGTTTATGGAAGTTGTATGTTGTTTTAGTTACATTTGCATAAATGTACTTAACAACAAACATACAACATAAATCTATTTGGGTCAGTGGTAATAATAAGTAATTCACCACTATATATGAACTATGGCTTTAACTAAAACAACAACTCTAACAAAAACAATTAAATTTTGCTTAACTTGGCAAAATAAAAGCGAAACAAATTACAAGGTTAAGTTCTTTTACAAATAACAACGAAAAAAAAAACACAAAAAACCTTTGCAAATATTAGAAGAAAAAAAGTTTAAAGATGAAAAGATTACTACAGAAAAATCATTTGTACACCAAAAAAAACAAAAAAAAACACATAAAACTTGACCAAGACCGAGAATTTTAAAGAGGTTTTTCTTTTAGACAAAAAATAGAAACAGCTAAAATTAAAAGAAACCAACACAAGTTTTTTGCTGATGTGTAATAGACTAAAGCTTGTGGCAAATAAGTCTGGCTGGCACGTTTGCTATTGCTGCCACATACTCGTACATAAAGCTGCTGCAACAACCACAATAACAAATACACCTAAAAAACAGTTTGTTAAAAATTTTGTTAAACGTCTATTTAAAATATTTAACTAACTTACAGACTTATTTTTTTTTTTCTGTTAAAATTTAGTTATCAGCAAAAACTTTAGTTTTAACGGTTTCACTAAAAAACTAATTTTCAACTAATGTTTAACTAATTTTTTTTGCTACCAACATTGTGCTGATAAACACATTCATAGCAAAGAGGACAAATAACAAGATTAGATATAAAGGTCGCAGCTTGTCTTGATGAAGTAGAGAGAAAAGAAAAGATACACATAAATTAAAACCATTATAACACAGAAAAAATTATTGTCAAACAAAAGTTTATTGTTTGATTTTTGTTTCTACCAACATTGTGCTGATAAACACATTCATAGCAAAGTGAACAAATAACAAGATGTCGCAGCTTGTCTTGATGAAGTAGAGAGAAAAGAAGATATACACATAAATTACAACCAGAAAAAATTATTGTCAAACAAAAGTTTATTGACAATAATTTTGTCAAACAAAAGTTTATTGTTTGATTTAAAACTCATTTTCAATTAACAGTTTAATAATATGTATTAAACGTTTAGTTTAAAATGAATTTGGCGCATACAAAATTTTCAACAACCAAAAAATGCCATTATAAAAAATCACCAAAATTTAAAAAAAAAACCAAAATAAACGAATAAATTAAAAAAAATTATAATATTTAAAACATTCTGCAAAATTTGAAGAAAACAAAATCGCCAAAATTAAAAAATCGCCGAAAAAAAATACAAAAATTAAAAATGGTTCGAGATATAGGTGATTTTTTAAATTTAGGCGTTTCTTATTTAATTTTGTTAATTGTTCTAAAATTTGGGGATTTTAGCGCTTTTTTAATTTTGACAATTGTATTCTCTTTTTTTTTTAATGTTTACCAATTTTGTCGTTTTTTTTTTATTTTGGCATTTTTTTAATTTTGAAGATTTTTATAAATGTTGGTGATTTTTTTTTATATTTGCGATTTTTCCAACTTTGATTTTTTTTAATATTTATGTTTTTTCGACCTTTAATTGTGCAATTAAAATTAAAATTAATAAATTTTAAAACAAATACTCTATAGATTATTTGTTAGGACAATATCCTAATTAAGAAATATGGATAATTTTCATTTTCATTTATGGTTTTTGTTTAAATATCGCAGATTTTTTTACAATCTTGATGATTTTTAAAATTATGTAATTTTGGCCATTTTTTCCAATTTCAACGATTTTTTAATTTTGTGATTTTTACCCCATGTTTATTGATTGTAAGCAAATTTAATTTTTGATAGCATCTACTAAAAATTTGTTTGAAATTAAAATCAATATTCAATTAAATTTTTAATAGATATGAATCAATTTCTTAATTGAAAATAAAATCAATTAAATAGTTACAAATTATTTTAATTGATACAACAATTTCTTTTATAGGACCGAATTCAATTAAACGTTTAATTGATTCAACAAATATTTTAATAAAAACTCGATTTTAGTTTTTTTCTGTGAAGACTTACAAAAAAATGCAACCGCGGTTGAGTTTATTCATTCATTCATGTGTATACATAAAAATTGTGAATATAAAAAATATAAATATATAAACCAATAAATAAATTAAATAAACAAAATATAACAAAATTTACTAAATTAATAATTGTGTTACAATAAACAATACTGTGATAAATTTGAAAATTAAACAAATATTTATGAAGTTAACAGAATCAGGCAAAAAGAAAATATAAAATACGCCGTGGTGTACTATACAACACAGGCAGTAAGAAATGTAAACTATTTGCATATTCCCTTTTCTTTTTAAAAGATAAAAAGTGTTTATCGCCCATGTCCCTACTTTAGAACGTTTTGCAATTAGAACGAATTTGTGAAATCACACGAAATTGAAATTTGGTGTTCTCAAATCCTAAAAGCTTTGGAAAACTCGAATTTTTTTCGAAATTATTGTCGAAGTGCCAAAAACATATGGTTTTATGAAAAATAAAAAACATATGGAAAATAAATGCTTTTAAGAAATGCTTCTAACATTTTGTTGTCAATTTGTTTGAGTGTTTTTTTTGAATATCAAAACAAAAAAATGTTTTTTTTAAAACAGTTTTTTAGAGTATAAACAATACAACCAAAAATACAATAAAATCAGAAATAAGTAAAAAAAGTTCTAAATTTTTAATATTAAGCACCATTTTTGACCTTAAATTGTAATTTATTAGAAAAAAGGGGCATTCGTTTTACTTTCGACCAGGCTTTTTTACACGAAGTAAAACGAATAAAAAATAGGGAAAAACGTTCTGATTTAATCGCAAGAACACCGAAAAATTCTAAAATTTTCACTTTCGCTCTGTATGATATTTATATTTCCTTTTGTATTTTAGAATTATCTTAATTGATGTAAGAAATTGGGAATTATTATATTTTGTTATTTAAATAATAAAATATTTTGTTTATTTCCAGATTTTTTATTTAATTGCATTATGTTACCGATCTGGAAGTCCTGACATTTTTATATATATTTAAAACAATCACAAAAAAAATTAGATTTAAATTTCAGAAAAATAAATTAACTAAAGTGAAATTGTTATACTAAGTTTTTTAGGTCTTTTCAATCTTCTAAGCTCCAGCAAAAAATTTTGTTAATTAAATTTTTCGGAATTTACTAATTTTTTGCTAAAAATAAAATCAGCTCACTGATTACACAAGGCAACAATTTTGAAAAAATTTTAGGGGCTTTGAAAACCACTATACAATTTTGATGTATTGTGGTCCCAGTAGTACAAATATGGTTCAATTTTGAAATTCTATGGAGAGGTTTTTTTTTTTAAAATTTTTAATTAAAATTATAAATTTTTTTAGATGTTTCTCCACATAATTAATGATAACTAAAAAAAAATTAGTCCGATATTATTCAAATAAATTTAGAAAAACTGAAATTTACATAGCCTTTAATCCGTTAATATATTGCGTTTCAATCGGCTCAGTAGTTTCGGAGTTATAATAAAAAATTGAGGGAAAAAATATTTTTTTTACGTGAAAATAGCAAATTTTTTTGTTTTAAAAAAATCATAAAAAATCGAAAACGGCAAAAATCGTTCAGATATATTGCTTTATCGCAAAGCCACATGTAATAGGAACAAAATGAGATATCGATCATAAAAATCGATTGATTTTTTTCGAATTTATTCACAATTAAGTGAATTCGCTCATTTTCACCAAATTTTAGTTTTTTGTCTGATATACATAAAATTGAGTAGTTAATGTTCTTCTTTCGATTGATTGAATTTTGAAAACATTTTCCCCATGCTATGTACAAATTTTCACATCAAAAATGCATTACATAGTAACATTCGTGTATTTTTTGGCAAAACCCTACCTAGAATATACTGATTCTATTCTTCGGAAAGACATTTGTGTTGGATGAGCTTAAATGTAAATAAATAAATAAATTAAATAGTAGAAAATTTATATTTTATTATTCACATTTATTATAATAAATAAAACAAGAAAATAAATAAATAAATATGTATTATAAACTACAAACTCTGAAATTTTCTTTTAGTCGATTTTCTACTATTGTTGAATAACGAAGTGTTACTCTGAATACTCCAGCAAAAATCAGCCATCATGTGTGCATCCCAGCGACCCTGGTATCGTTCCTCCATTGTCCGGATATCTTGGTGGAATCGTTCGCCCTGTTCTTCACTCAAGTCTCCTAGATTTTCAGGAAAACGATCTAAGTGACTGTGCAGGTAGTGTACTTTGATGCTCATGTTGCATCCAAGATTCTGGAAGTGAGTTAACATCTCTTCAACGTGCGCAACGTAATCATCACCCTTGTTATTTCCTAAGAAATTTTGAATAACCCATACAAACGAATCCCATGCATTCTTCTCAATTTCTGACATTGAACTGCCAAATTCAGTATCGTTCACCGATTTGCGAATTTGTGGGCCATCAAATATGCCTGCTTTCAGCTTTTCCATACTTAGATTGGGAAACTTCCTTGAAATATACTGGAAACATTCACTATCTTTGTTAAGTGCTTTAACATATTGTTTCATCAGACCAAGTTTAATGTGAAGAGGGGGTAATATGATGCGATCTCGGGGCACTAGAGCCACATTTATAACATTTGGCGTACCTGGAACTAGTGTTTCCCTAGAAGGCCATTGTTTTCTCTTCCAATGTTCTGTTTTAGCTCTGCTGTCCCATAAACATATAAAACAAGGATATTTTGTAAAGCCGCTTTGTTGGCCTAAGAGGAAATTTACCATCTTAAGATCAACACAAATTACCCACTTATGTTCATCATACTTTATCTTCTTCATGACCAATGCAATTACAGAGTATTCTTCTTTTACTTTGGTTGAATGTGCGATCGGCAAGGAGTGAAATTTATTTCCATTATGCAAAAGGACACACTTCAAGCTGCGTTTTGATGAGTCGATAAATAAACGCCATTCGTTTGAATCATATCTCTGTAAGCCCATGGCAGTCATCAACCAGAAATATCTGTGCAGTACACAAAGTCATCCTCTTCAGCAAAATAATGAAGTAAGTCTTTTTCTCGAGTACAGTAATACGAAACTTTAGTTTCTTTAGTTATGAGACCTGTTTCTTTCATCCGGGACGCAAGTAATTCAGAAGATCTTTTCGACAATCCAAGGTCTCTAATTACATCATTAAGCTGATCTTGATTCCGTATATAGTAGGTACTTGATATAGTAGGTACAATTTTCTACAGTGCTTGTAAATATGCGATACCTTCAATTAATTGTAAATAAAAATGTAAAGCATGCATCGATTTTTATGATCCATATCTAGTTTAATTCGCATGATATGTAGCTTTACTACAAAAAAATAAAAAGTAATATTTTTTGCAGTTTTCGATTTTTTCCAGATTTTTGTTTTTCAAATTTTTTTTTTTTTTTAGCATTTTTTTTTTTTTTGCTAACAATTTGTTTCATAACTTTGAAACTATTGATCGCATTGAAAAAATTTGTACACGTTCTTTAAAGATATTGTAAACCTTAATTTTTGTAAATTTAATTTTTTAAAAAAAAAATTATCCATAGAATTGAAAAATTTTACCATTTTTGTACTTAGGCAGCCATGATGCATCAAATCTATATAGTGGTTAGTCAAGCCTTTTTTTGCTGTTGACCTGTGTTATCAGCAACACACATTTGCAGATATTAGTATTTTTCTGCAAGGATCCTCTGACTGAACTAACGTTTTTGCTAACTTTACTGACTTTTTTTTTTTTTTTTTGAGTGTACACATACAGACACATTGAGGTCAGCTATGAAGGCTAATGTTGTTTTGGTTTGGCTCTTAACATAACACCGAATTGCTGCATAGAGGCTGAGGCTAAAGAAAAAAAGTGCAAAAGACCATTGAAATGAGTAGAAAAAATTAGTAGTTGAATAATATAAAAAAAAAACTGAAAAATTAAGCAACAAAGAAATAAAATAAAAAAACTAAAGCAAGTGATCGCACGTGCCACTAGTATAGACCATATTCGTATAACTTTGAATACTTGAACAGAAATAAAGTAAAAGAAGAAAAAAAGTTATTGCTGCATTGCCATTTGTGGCAATGAAAATGAAATAAAAGAAAAAACTTGGTCATCAATTTGTTGCAAGCAACAGGAACATTAATTTTGTACTAAACAACCAACAAACGACCAACTGAGCAACCAGGCAACCAACACACAATGGGATATTTCACAAAATTAGTGGCAACATTTCGGCCATTACTTACTTACAAGAAAACTACACAGTGGTGAATGTGCACCCAGTGAAATAGTAAAATCCAAATAACAAGTTGCAAAACAACTTATACTGTACACTCAAAAAAATAAGTTTGTTTACAATAGTAAAACGTCTTGTAAATCAGGTATACTATTTTTCAGCAGAATTTTTGCTAAAATTATGTTTTAAACTAAAATTTTAGTTATTCTTATTCAGCACTTAACTGTTTTGAACTAATGTTTTACTAATATTTTACTAATTGCTTACTAATTTATTTTGCTAAAAAAAATTGTACTGATTAGCATATTAATAGTGTGGACGATAATCAGATTGAAAGATATACGCAGAATGAATTAGATATCGCTGCATGTCAAGGTTTAGAAGTGACGAGGAAAATTAAACTGAAAAAGTACATATACATAAATCAACCATGGAAGATTTTTGTTTCTGTTTTTCATGCATAAAACAAAATTGGGGATTAAAACAACTTCAATTTTGTGCTGTCACCGGCTTGTGAAAGTAATTGTCTATTAATTCAATAAAAGACGAAATAAAATATTTAGATTTATTAAAGATAAATGTGTATTTTTAAAGAAAGTGTTTGTCGAGATTAATAATCCAGTGTGGTAAAATTGCAAACAAATATACAGACAGGTAGACTAACTAAAGCGAAAGACAAAGAATCGTCATAGGCAGATTTTTATGGTTACTTTTTCTTATTAAAAAAAAAAAAAAGATTTTTGTATTTTTCGTTTCGTTTCTTCAGCTATCTGCAGCATTTGAGTTCCTTTAAAAGATAGCATCATTTAGGCAAAAATTAATGTAAGTACATTTTGTTTGTGTTATATATAATTATTTTTATTTTTGTCCTAGTTGCAATAGGTTCTTTACCTCCAAACTAGAACAGGTTGCTTTAGAACAGGTTCTAATCAGATTTAAGTGAAACTTGGATATGTTGTAAAGGACAAAATATATTAGAAACGTTTTTTAAGGCGGGCAATCTAAAGTTTAGGGGTTAAAAAGTGGGGTGAAAACGTTGACGCTTTTTTAATATATTTCTTATATAAGTTATTAACCAATAGGGTATCAAATGAAAGATATTTTAAAGACGCATCTACCTAGTGTATAAAACATGTCCGTGTGTGTCCGAATATTTGTGTTATTAAAAAACAATTACTTCGAATACCACATTTGTATGGGAAGTTGTTGTTGTTGGTTTTAGTTTAAATTGACATATAATAATGATTATTTAATTTTATCGAAGGGATGTCTGGGCATTTTTCAATTTTCGTAAACGTTTGGCTTTAACGTGACTTTTCCCGAAGTGCTTTTATAGCCCAGGATCTTAAAAGCCCGATACGTTCGTTAATTTTATTATTTTTAAAGGAATTTCTTTTTTTAATAAATTTGTTTATTTAAAGTTGAGGGTTGTGTGATTTCAAGTTTCAGATTTCTACATTAAAGGAATTACATAGGTAATTAAAGGTGGAACTTCTTTCTTTTAAACTCCATTTATAGAAAGATTTTATAAAAACCCAAGAGGAATATTCAACGAATTAACCAATACATAAAAAATATATTTTAACTTCCTTTTTTTGTTCTTCCCCGTAAAAATGTTCTAAGAACCAATTTTAGCGGAAACTTCTTAAATCGAAAGATATATGTTGTGTGCATATGCCGGAGACTTGTTCGCTTTCTAGCTGCGTTCCTATTGGAGTTTTTAAGAAATAACTCTTCAAGTCAAATTTTAAGATCATTACTTTAGCGGCTTTGGCGGGCCGTTTAGGGAGAGACTCTTCTCCAAAATTCTTGCCGCTTGTCAACGTAAAATGTTTTCTTAATGTTACGTTGACAATGTTAATTTCAAAGGTCGAAAATAATATAAAATAAGAAACTATTTATATGGATGTAAGAAGTTATTTGTGCTTTTTGTGGCAAAATCGCATAAGTTTTATAATTTTTTAAATTTTATTTTAGATGAATGTAGTTTTTGAGTGAAACAAGATATAGCATTAATTTTTTTTTTTTAATCATGAATTTATTTGTTAAATGACCAATATTGGCCTTGATTTGGTCCCGCTTTTCGCATTTTGGAATTACATATTTTCAAATGGAAATATATCGGCAACTATAAGAAATAACCCCATACATGTAAGCATAGTTTTTGCTTTTTATGAAAATCGGACAAGAAACCAAAAAAATGGCGAACACTCTTAATGGTTTATGAAAAAAGTGTCCTACTTTGGGGGGTCTTGTTGACGCCCGGATGCTCTGTGAGACGCAACGTAAAAGTTAAGCTAATTATTATGTGACTTATGCCTGTTCCATATTGCAATCGGACCACTAAGTAAGAATGGCCAAATTATTTTCACAAATTTTTTGAAATATCCCACTGTGCAACAGCTGTTAATGCTTTATGCTTCTTGTTTTACGTTTTATGTCTTAAAATGTGGTTTAAATAGATACGAATAAGAAAAAACCAAGCAACGACATTAAACTATTCAATCTACTTCATCCATTCCATAGCTTTACAACACGTACATCTCAAATTCGTGGTATTTTATATCCGTAAATAGATTTTTCTTCAACTACGAGTTTAACTAACTATTTTTTTTATTTCTGTAACATATTAAAAATATTTTGTCTAACGTTGTTTTATGAATTGTATGACAATTTGTTAACTTGCTTGTTAATACTTTTTGTGCATTTATTTTTTTTTTTTTTTGATTTTAGTGTAAGATTAGTGTTAACAAAAATGTTATAAATGAATTTCTTTTTAATAATGATAAATCTTTATTTAATGTTAATACATTATTTTTACTACCAGTACTACTTGGATTTGATGTTAATCTTTGAATTCTAATATTTTAAAATTTGTTCGTTTTTGGCCGTGTGCCATAAAGTGTTGACATGTAATTTTACATGTTTCGGTTGTTATTTAAGAAGATTTCTTAGATAAATTTAGGTTATTTTAAACTCTATGTTCCTTTTTTTTTTTGAGATATCACTTAAAAATTTGATAAAACCAGGCAATAACGGATACTGTTCATAACACTGTCACTAGTCTCTTTTATTTTTGCCTAATGAATTCAAAATAAAATGACCTCATTTGTAAAATAAAATATTTGTCACTGACAGATTTTTTTATGATTTATTTGATCTTTTTATATTTTTTGTCGAAGGTTGTACAAAATAATATTTGAACTATGTTCTTTAAAAAAGTAAAAATTTTTCTTTTAAAGAAAATCCATATATAAGTACTGAAGTTATAACCGATTTAAAACACACATCACGTATGAGTAATGCAAATTTGTTTTCCACATATTGCTCATACGCATGGCATATTTAACTTGCAGACTCGGTATATAATAACCTATAATAACCAAAACTCAAAAAAAAAAAAAATGTTCATTTAATATTTTGTGCATAATCTACTTTCGGAAAACACCCAGATTTTAAGGAGTTTTTCTTTAATATATACACACAGAGAAAAATTGAGCTATTTGCCAACTGAAATTCGGTTACTGCTATTCGCATATTACGAATTTCAGACGGTTGGATTAGTTTTCACAACAAAGTTCGGTTAATTCAACAAAATTTTAGTTGCAACACCCAAAATATTCATAAATCTAATGTAAATATCATTGTACTAACATAATTTATAAGTTGTTACCATTAATATACACTTTTCAATTTGGTTAGCACTTAATTTCTCTGTGCGTACCTTAAGAAATTAAGAATTTTGTGTAAAATAAATTTATAAAACAATATGATAGTCTGTAAAAAATCTGTTAATCGAGTTTAAAATCAATTTGACTAACTTTAAAGTATTTTAGTGAGTGAATGTTTTCTAAAGTGGAACTTTCGGATTTTTCAAGTGGTTGCATGAACATATCAAAACTGTCAACTGTCATTAAGTTTAGATTCCGCTATCTCAAAAAAGTTTCGACGTGGATGCATACGTTTTTTCTGGTGGAATATTGAAAAAGACTCAAACCACAGACTACACATACAGGTTAACAATGACATATGCCAAAAATGTAAACTTGAACCGTATGGGTTTGTTTTCATTATAGTGGATTGCGGAGCGAGATATGGAACATTTCTTGTATGTATCTATCCCTATCACAATAATTTTGACGTTTAGTGTTACTCATTTTCCTACCAACATTTTGAATTCATCAGCTGATTCCTGTCTGTATAGTTTGTAATTCAACTATCGAAATGTGAAATAAAAAAAATTTGTAAGTCAAAAAATATAAAGATAGTTATTCCCTTAAGGGAATGTTCGCTAATGTGCACTAAGGTTGAGCTTTTGTTTTCTTATGTTTTTACATGAATATGCCATAACTTGTAAGTGTTATAAAAATTTCTCCATTTAAAAGAAGTTTAGACTTGAATGCCCACGTTTTTCCTGGTTATGAATTATGTATTTTTTTACTACTCACGACAATGAAATGACACCTAAATAATAGTCGTTTCGGGAATCTAACTTAGCTTATTTAGTCATGCATCTCATGAGTTATAAATGTCACATGACATTTATAACTCATGAAACGACAATGACTTAAGTGTAATTCCATTGTCGTGTATCGAAAAAAGATACATAATTAATGCGCAGGTTCTATTGTATCGTTGCAAAAAAACGCAACATAAAGTGTAATTTTTCGTCAATATAAAAAGGGAATAACAAATAAGTTCCAAGTCGGATTTTGCAAACGGTAAGAATTTTATTTACCATTTTAATTAAATCAATAGATTTCATAAAAAAAATTATATATAATAAAAAAATGTTAAATTAAAATTTTCATAATATGTTGGTTATGAGTAGCTTAAACATTTAAAAATAAAACAAAATTAAATAAAAGAAATATATTTTCTATTGAAAAATTTTTTTTTTAATAAAATGTTCCTAGCGTGTACAGCGGCATTTTTTTCAAACACGTTTCCACTAAAACGTATATAAAATAAAACACTTTAATTATCTTAATGCTTAAATCGAAAAAACACCAAAATTTTAAGTACTTTAAATGTTATGGGGCTAAAATTATTTGTATAACCTCCTAAAGCATTCGCATTTTGCGAATTTAAAAGTATTTAATATGATTTGCTCCAAATAAGATATTCTTCTTTGTAAAGTTCAATAATCTCGAAGCTGAACAAAATGTGCATTTCATATTCTCCGAAGGCCTGATTTTATTGCATTTAGGGATATTGTATACAAAAATTTAAAGAAATCCGTTGAAAAATTAAAATGTGTATGACAAACACCTAAAGCATATATAACAATTTTAAAAAATGGGGCTTACAATTGGGCGTGGTCAATAAAAATATATGTCGACATTGCTTGGGATAGAGATTCGAGAGAAATTAGTTAAAAAAACAAAACATATTTAGAGATTTAAACCTAAAATTTGCCAAAAAAAAAAAAAAGTGGGCGTTAAAGTAGGCGTAGCCAATGAAAAATATGTGGGATCTTTCCCAGGGTATGAGTAGCATTTGTGCGAGTTTTGAGCAAGTTGAAGTGAGAAAAAATGTTTTATCTAAAGCGTAAAAGTAGGCGTGGCCGATGATAGGTACATGGCGATGTTGCCTAGGGTTTGAGGATAACGTGTGCCAGTTTTGAGCAAGTTCCAGGGAGAAGAAATTGTTTTATCTATTAAAAATGAATGAACTCACAAAAGAAATCACAAAATCAAAACTTAAGCTCTATATGACCTTATTTATACCCATCCCAAATTTCATTGCAATCTGACTAATAAGTAAAAAATTGCTGAATTATTTATAAAAAATTTGTGATATAGCCCACTGTGTGCACTGTTTAAAAAAAATAGGTTGAATATAAGAAAAATAAGTAAAGGGTATTTTTTATAAAGGTATAGAACTTTGAAATGGAATAAAACAAAGATGAATACACATGAAATTACTTTATTCGAAAGATAATCTTCTGGCATTATAATTTAAATATGACTTCTGGCATATGACCGCCACGGCTGGCTCGAACGTAGTCTAATCTGGAGGTCCAATTTTCGATGACTTTTTCCAACATTTGTGGCCGTATATTGGCAATAACGCGGCGAATGGTCAATCGTTTCTGGCTTATCTGCGAAGACTAGCGACTTCACATATCCCCACAGAAAATAGTCCAGCGGCGTTAAATCACACGATCTTGGAGGCCAATTCACGGGTCCGAAACGTGAAACTATGCGGTTACCAAAGGTTTCCTTCAATAAATCAATTGTAGCACGAGCTGTGTGACATGTTGCTCCATCTTGTTGCAACCACAAAAAATTTATCTATTAAAATGTTTTGTAACTGCCATTTTAAAGATCATCACACGGTGATCGGTTATAAGATTATTGGGTAAAGATTCCAAAGGTTTACAGCTATTGACAAAAAACATTCTAGAGGAGGAGAGATATTTATAATCAGCTGGAATATGTTATAAGTACGTAAAGAGTGTCCAATTGTGAGTTTGTTGTATAAATAATCCGGTTGTCGTGTGTTAAAAAATCTTATGTAAAAATTTAACGTTTCGTATATTTAGGTATGATGTTAAGCTACATTCCAAAATCTGCAAAGAATATTGAGATATTCGGTCATATTTCCTTTTATTGAAAACGTATCTCGATACAGTATCTCAAAAACTTGGTAACGGATCGTCATTCTTTTTGATTCTATTGATAGATATATTTATTAATAGAAGAATAGAAAAATATTGTACTGTTTCCTTTGTGTTAGTCCAAGTAAATCGACATTTGCCAAATATCAATTTTTTCAATACTTCTCAACTTTGATGGAAAATAAAAAAAACTATAAATTTCTATATGCGCGTCCTGGCCCCATTTTTTGCTAGAGGTAAAATTTTGAAAAAAGACATGGTTCCAAAAATGTGTTGTATGCATTTTTGGGCAATTTATGACATAGAACAGCGAAAATGTGAGCAATATTTTACAAAATATTGAAAAATAAATTTAAAAAAATATTTTTTTTTATAAATCTTTTCTGTTATAATTTTAAATCATAAAAGTCTTTCAAAACAAACAAAAAAAAAATCAAAAATTTGAAAATATATTTTATTTCACTTCCCATAAAATTGATTTTTAAACAAATTTCAGGCACCTAAAAGGCGTAGAACCCTTTACAAGCACTCATTCATAGATTGATCAATTATCTATCATATGCCTTTTAAATTTTTTGATTATCTCATTTGATTCAAAAGTTATGATTTTTGCAACGAAAAAACTCAAATGGCGCTACTGTGCGACGTCTCAGTGGATGCATAGTATCATTTAGAGTAAACGTGGTGCGAAAACGTTCCATAGTTAATCGAATTAAATGCTCTGATGGACGATTATGTTGACCGTAAAATGGACGTAGTGCGCGATACGTATCTCGAACAGAACCATGGCTTTCAAAATAAATTTGCACAATTTGGAAGCGTTGTTCAGGCCTCAGTCTATTCATGTTGAAATGCCAAACCAAACTAAACATAAATCACTTGACAGCTGACAAAATGGCCGCCAGTTAAAAAAGTGTTGCCAACTTAAATTCCTATACCTGTATAAAAAACACCCTTTAGTATTCTTTTTAATAGTGTATTTAAGATAGTTTTTAACGAAATAATATTGTCAGCAAAAAATATTGTTGCCTATTTTTTGTCTCTGATCCACTGATCTGTCTCAAACTCCAAACTCAAACTCCAAAAAATACAAAATTTGTTATTCCTAAAAATAGTTCAAATATGATTTCGGAATTCAGTGCTCTCGTGTTATTCGTATTACAAACTAACTAATTTCACTCTCCAAAACATTATATTCACTAGTTTTATGTAAATTCATAGAAATGAAATTTCATACACAGTATAACAGTTTGTATTGTAGTAAAAATTATTACAATACCCTCCAAAAATTATAGAAAACATTGAACTTGATTTTCCATAGTAAACAATAAAAAGTTCAAACAATCAAAAATTTATAACCTCAAACTCTGTTAGACAACATTAAACACCAATTGTAACTGTAACTTAATAAAATAAAAACACCGTTAAATTCACACTAAAATAAACCAAAAAAAAAAAAAAAACAAAAAAAAATGTTTTTTTGTTTACAAAAAATATGGTATTGTTACTACAAACAATTTAAATTTATGACAATTGAACATAAACCGAATAATAGAAACAAATAACGCCCGTAGTAACACCTACTAAGCCCCCAAAATATGAGTAACAATAAAAAAAAAAGTTATGAATGCATCATAAAATAAAAAATCACGGAATATTATTTAGAAAATGACTGCAAAAAAAAATGAAGCCAAACCTTTAGAAAAGAATCATTAACATTTTTAACATTTTACATAAATTGTTCATAAAAAAAAAACAAATTTGTATAGTAATAAAAAAAAATCTATGCCATTTAATGTTTATCAATTGAGTGTATCTCAATTGAAATCTTTATTTGAAATCTATTGTAAAAATACAATGAAAAAAAAAATCATTTTATCGATTTTAATTCAAAAACCGGCATTCATTTTAAAACATTTTGTATTTTCTGAAAGATATTCTTTTTATACAAACATCTCATCAAACTCTTTTTCTCTTTTAACGATCTGAAAACGAGTTGCTATTTAAAAAAAACAACGATATTTTTCCATTTAAAGCAGCGATACTCGTTTTTTTTTATTTCATGTTTTTCTTTTTTTTTACGAAGATCACGGAAGTATGTCAGCAGGTCTTTTCGTACAACGGTACATTTGTTATGTAGTAGTATGTTGTTGTTGCTCTGAACCATACGTGGTAATATCTGACGATCGTCGTCGTCGTCATCGCCATCATCAACAACAATATGCTTAACTTTAATAATTTCCAAAACACGAACGATATAAAACGAACGAATTGAACAAATGAGAAAGAGTTTACATTACAATAGAGAGTTGCCAGATCTAAGGAATTTTTTTTCGAGGATTTAACTTTAAAGCAGTTTTGTTGGATGGGTTTTGTTTGACTGACAAGTAAGGCTTTCTCTCAAGGCGGAGGACCATCTGGGAAAATGCGGGTGTTGGCAGGACTACAAATATTCTCTGGGGCAACCCGGACAAGGACAAGACGAGGGAAATTCTGAATCTCAGTAGGAAGGAACTGAGTCTTTTGATGGAAATCCTCTCGGGACACTGGACACTTAGGGCCCATCTCCACCGTATTGGTACGGCGTACTCGGAAGTGTGCAGGGCCTGTGGGGAGGACGAGGAGACCTTAGAACACTATCTCTGTGAATGCCCGGCATTTGTCGGGATCCGGGTCGAAATACTATCCAGTGACCCAATATCCACATTGGGGGATCTTAGGGGCATAGGATGGAAGAAGTTGAGGAGCTTCGTCAGTGCGACGGAGTTCCTGGGATAGTAAGGTGACATAGGACATAGAACCGATTGTTTAGAGCGCACAACAAGCCGACATTCTGGCTTAAGTGTAAGTCCTCAGGGACTTGAGTCGGTTTAGGGAAGTATTTCCCTTCTCCGAATCCTCTTTTCGACCTAACCTAACCTAAGGTTTTCTAAGCTAAAAATAATATATATTTTGGAATGTACACTTAGAATACCATGTAGGTAAACACCACTCCAAATGTAGTTAAAAACAAATGAAATTTCAATTAAAGAAAGAATGACTTACATATCAGTAAATTCAACTAACATTGTCATTTGTTTTTTAATGTTCAAAAATTAACCACAATGTGAGTAAAAAATAAACAAACATTTATTTTTTGAAATAACAAAAACTACTTGTTTTTTTAAATGAACTACAAGGATAGTAAAAAATTAATTTGTTCTACAAATAGTTACGAATTTTTTGTTAAGAAACAATCTTAAAGAAGACTTCCCCGATTTGTTCCCTCCGAGGTTAAAAACTTGTGTCAAAAATGAAAATATTGTTTTATGAATATATGTCTGGAGTTTTTAATACGCATATTGCGTATGTTCTGGACAAAGTGAAAAAGTGAATCTTAATCATCAATAAAATCGGTTTTGGAAACTTAGTTACGGCCTTTTGCATTTTAGGTGACGATATTTAACCCAAATTAAAAACAATCGAAAAATAAAAATTAAATAATAAAAAAGTTTGACATTTTGGGGCATGTTGTGTATACAGCTATATGCGTCTCCAAAAACCGCTTCATTAGGTACCCAACTTGCCAAACAAAATTGAGTAATTTTGACTCCACTTTAAAACTACTAAATATGACATCGGTAGTGCGATTCAGTAACTTGTTTTAACGATAATCGAATCTTTTAAAAAAGTAAACAACAAAATTATTGATTTTGATACTCAGTAGCTTTTTTTAACGAAAAAGAATTGTTTCAAAAAGTAAGAAACAGAAATAAAAATTTGCTTTTCATTTACATTTCTAGCATATCTGAATTTCGTTAAGATCAGAAGAAACCCATCGGGAAGTCTCATTGCATAAGTTAAGAGATGGGCAAAAGAGTTTTTAAAAAAAAAATAAAAAATTATGAAATTAGCTGTGAAAGCTATTATACGGAAGTTTTAATTGAATTTTAAAATTTTGCGTTTAACTAACACTTAGGGGATGCTTCTACAAATACAGTGCATTGAGTTGACATCAGGATAATAGAGTATGAGGGGAAGGAAATATTGCGTAGTGTTTATGGAAAATTAGACTTGAATTTATTGACGTTGAAATTCTCTGGGAAGACCTCTGTGGGAAGTTTTTTCCACCTACGGAAAGTGCAACTGATAAACGAATTTTCCTTGTAATGCGCTGTGTGATCCGCCTTACAATCTACAACAAGCAAATGTGATAATTTCATTTATCTCGGTAGAACACCTCTCATTGTAGTATTGATATAACAGTGATACACAACCCACATTCCGACGATGCTACAATGAGTGGATACCCTACTGACATTGATAAGCGCCAATTCCCTCCTGTGAATACGGTCCAAAAGCTCCAAAACATACTTCGAAGCTTATGCCCATATCTGGGAGTTGTCGGAATATTATCAGTACGTAGGTGTTGAATAATAATCCATGCGAAAACCAAAGAGATAGTGTTCAAAAGTCTCGTCACACTGCAGGCCCTACAAGTTACTGAGTCCGCACGACCTATTCAAAAAGAATGTGCCCTCAGTGTTGAAAGCCTGGTAAAAATATCAATGCCTTAACCAGTTCGCTGTTACTTACTCCTTATAGAATCCTAGTGGTATCATAAACTCCTGCGGTGTTCCATGTTGTTCAATGAGCTACAACAGTTCATTCACGTATCTCACCCTAATACCCTGAAATGGTTTTGCGTTCTCCAAGTTGACTGCGTTCTGAGAAGATCCTTTCCCTGCTAATTCGTCTGCCAACCTGTTCAATGCCCTGGAACCTATATAAATTCAATACTGAATTTGTTGAGAAATTATTGATTTCCTACATGCACCCACGGATAGTGTCTGACTTTACATAGTTTGAAGTAATTGTTTGGACAACCGACCGGCTATCCATAAAGATCGTAATATTTGCTGTGATTCCTTTAATATTAATAAATTGTATGCATCCCATTATTACCATGATCCCCGCCTAAAAAGCGGGTTTAATAAGCTGGGAGGAGAGAGCTTATATCATAGAGAGAGATTATATCATAATTCAATTCTGTGATGTTGTATTCCTGCAACTCGCACATAGGAGCTGTACTTTCTGAAATGGTTTAATATTGCACGTTCTTTACATGCGTAGAGCCAATGTGTCATTCTCAAATTTAATACCCATTTAGAGCATACAGATCTTATTCATTTAGCCCACTCTCGGTGGGCCTTAGTGATCCTGCTCTCAGTGTGTTCTTTCCAGTATAAATTATTTTCAATAAAATAGATTCATCATAACTAATGATATTCGTCTTTTGACAAGTGGTCGCTCTTAGTACATATATCCAAGCAATTTGATCGTCTATGGTTCAGAACTATCATGTCAAGATGTTACATCCCCCAGTTTTATTGCAAATGATTACAAATGAAAGAAATCGATTTTATTTTGGAAAACGTTAATCCGTGCAGCAAGGCTATAAATGGCTCATTTTGGAAAAAAAAACTGTATTTTCATTAAAAATTACTAAAATTCGAAATTTTTAAAAAACAAATTTTTATTTCAATTGCCTATTTAATATACTCAAAATTATTCAGATATGGAAGTCTGACTTCATCGGATATCATTAACCCACTTTAGCCAGGAATCCAAAATGACCCACCAATTTGATAAAAATGCAGAAACGTCTTTTTTCTTAAATTAATTTTAAAGATTTTTTTAAATGCCTAATTTACAGATGTTGATCACTATTTTTATAATGTAATAGTTTTTATTATAGAAAAAAAAAATTTTAAAAACTGTAATTCGAGTTTGTATTTATTTAGAGCGACTCATTTCCAGAACATTTTATAAAAACAGCTTATTTTGTCCAAAATTTAACAAAATTTGAATGTTTTCATCAAAGTTTGCATAATTTTCGGAAAAATGTAGCTTAAATTTACTAAGACTATAATTATTTTTATTATTATTTAAAAAAAATTTGAGCCTTTAGTCACCTGGGGAAAAAATACCCATTAAACTTAACTTTATTTATGATTACAAAATTGTAAAGCTTTTAAATTGATAAAAAAAAGCTCAACTTAATAAAAAGGATTATTTTATATAACTTGATCCATATTGGGTTAATTTTTAGACTGTTCGCCAAAAAAAGAACCCACAAGGAAATTTACAGAATAACACATTTAATAATTTTCGGGAAAATATCACTTACATTTGATAAGACCATAATTATATTAACTTTTATTCAAACAAATCTTTAATCCTTATTGGCCGGGAACAAGAAAGACCCATGAAACTTAATTTAAATTATGACTTCAAGATTATAAAGCCAACAAAGAAGATATGCAGGCAATAAACCCGAGCGAATAATAATGGAACTTAGATTCTTCTTGTTCTTTTGAAAGTCAGAATGGTGTGGGTCACGGAATGTATTTGGCAAGAGGACGGGCAAGCTTTGTATCCAATGTGAATAACTAAAAGCAAGCTGATATTCCACTTGCCAACACAAGAAGTGTTTTGAAGGCCGTTTACTTGTGTAGTGGCTGCACGCTGGAGTTACTCATATTCTTTAAAGAGTTGGACTGGCTTGGAGTTGGCTCTATATATGCCACAAAAACCACAAAATATACGTCCACTAATTCTGAATTTTTGAAAATTCCTACGAAGAGGAGCAAAAAGAGGGAAAAGTACCAATTGACGTCCCGCTCAAACCAGTTAAGCTACAAATCTAAGATTTCTTAATGTATGTTTCCTGGACGAAATATTTAAATCAGTTTTACCTGACTACTATGGGTTAATTTACTGATGAAGTACTTCTTGGAATTTTCGCCAGGAATGTGATCAAAATTACTATTCAAAAGATAAAAGTTCTTCGCCTAAACGGTCCACATAAACTGCTTTAACGAGAAATCTAAATTAATAGTATGTAATCCTTTGGGAATAGGCAAATGAACTATAAAGGTACTTTTTCGAATTTCTATATTACATTCCTAACCTTTATAGCTACACTCACTAAAAAAAGTTAGTACACTTAGAATACTATTTAGGTAAAGACCACTGCAAATATAGATAAAAACAGATAAAGCTTCACTTAAAGAAAGGACGACTTACATTTCAGTAAATTCAACTAACATTGTATTTGTTTTAAATATTCAAAAAATTACTAACAATTCTAGTAAAAATGAACCACATGTTAGTAAAAAATGAACAAACTTTTACTTATTGTATTTTTTAAATAACAAAAAACTACTGTAAAAAATTAATGTACAATCATAAAACAAGAATGGAGCAACATTGATTATTAATAGGTTTTTTGTTAAAGTTCTGCCTATTATATAGGCTCTAGCTTTTCTAAAACTTCGGGTTCTGATGAGATCTTTAGCCAGATCGAAATACTAGTATCAACCTAGCTAATATGTTTGATTTGCTTTATTTTTGTAAATATACGGAGGTTGAAAGCTCGTTATAAATTGAAAATAACATAAAAATAATCTCGATGTATATAAAAACAAAAAACTAATATAACTGTAAAAAATATTACTTGAGCCAGAGTACACACTAAAAATTTTTTATATAAATAGAACATTTTTGGTCTTCAAAATTTAGTAACGTCATGATGCTTGTTAGGAAAAGACCTAACCACGTGTTTGATTACTAAGAAGACAAGAATGGAGCAACATTGATTATTAATAGGTTTTTTGTTAAAGTTCTGCCTATTATATAGGCTCTAGCTTTTCTAAAACTTCGGGTTCTGATGAGATCTTTAGCCAGATCGAAATACTAGTATCAACCTAGCTAATATGTTTGATTTGCTTTATTTTTGTAAATATACGGAGGTTGAAAGCTCGTTATAAATTGAAAATAACATAAAAATAATCTCGATGTATATAAAAACAAAAAACTAATATAACTGTAAAAAGTCATTTCATGTGGTTTGTTTTTTAAATGAACTGCAAGGTTAGTAAAAAAATTCAATTTGTTCTACAAATGACTGACATTTACATTAAAAATAATGAAACTGTATTACAACCCAAACAACTACATATTTTTAAAGCAGAAGTTCCCTGAGTGTACAAAAATCCGTTAAACGGGTTACAATTCAGTTAAACAATTTTTTTCTGTTGTTATCTAAACAAATTTCAGCTGTAGGTAAATAAATTATCTAATTCAATTTGCCACAATTGTTTTCAGAATCTTGCTATTTTAAAAGCTCCGCTATTAGTCTCAATAGTATATGGTACTCTTTTCTAATAATTTTTATTTTTTAATCAAAAAATTTTCTATATTTTGGAAAGATAGACCAACTTGTGCAAAAATTGTTACTCCGTACCCATTATGTAGCCATTATTAGCCAACTATACTCATGGTTATAAATATGGACCTGCTTCTGATCAGATCCGGTGAATCCAGAAACTCTAATTTTAAACGAAATTTTAGCTAAAAATTCTGTTAATTTAGCAGAATATGATTCTAAACTTCATTAGAAGTTCTGCTGGCGCAAATACAAGGGCTTTTTTCTGTTGTCATAGCTGAATTTTAAAATTCAGCTTTTTTAATGAGTGTAATGTTAAATTACCCATAATTGGGCCCATAAGAACCCGTACAGCTATGAAATTAAATTTGTAAAAATTTCAAGATTCTGTAGAAACTAAAATTGGTTCGAAAATTATTCAAAATTTGTTAAAATAAAAATTATATAGTCAATGTTATGGTGCGTTATATTTGAAATGTCAACGCCATAATTTTCAACGCCATAAATTTCAAGCAATTTTTGGAATTTAACTTTCCACAAAAGGTCATCAGAATTTATATCTTTCTGGCAGCTACAGCTTAAATTAAACGAATAAACGAGAAAGAGTTTAAAATTTGAGAAACCGGCAACAAAAAAACTTGGTTACTATTACTGAAGTTGTTCGATATTCTTCTTTATTTGTATATGTGTGTGTATATTAATATTAAACTAGTGGGTTGGTAGTAACATTTGCTAAGCATGGTTGAGCATAATTGCTGCTTCTTTTTTTTGTAAAGCTTCCCATAAAGATTAAAAAATCAAAGAGAGGACAATACTCAGATAATCTCATACGCAATAGAGCAATTATAACTCTGTTTAACTCTCTTACTCTTGTGTTTTTTTATATAGAATGTTTAGCTACATTTGTTGCTAGACTTATGAAGCTAAGCATGTTCCTTAGCATGATACAATGACTTGTATTTTTTTTTTAATTATATTGTCTCTTTTCATTTCTTTTCTACTTTTTCAATTTTAGTTTCGTATGACGTCGTTTTGGATCGTTTTCGTGTTGTCCGCAAACCTGTTGAAAGCGAAATTTATATAGGTTTTCTTAATGTTGTTGTTGTTGTTGTGTCTATAATTGCGTTTACTGTTTTGTGTTGTTGTATGTTTTTGGTAACCTCAATTCAGTTGTTTTTGTAACCTGTACAATAGCTTTCTTTCTTGACGGTTTTTTTTTCAAATAAAATGCGTGAGTGTTTTTTCTAAATAAAATTTTTTCAAAAAAGTAAAGCTTTTTCGATAATTTAGTAACTGTTCTTGCATTGATTTATATAAAATTCGACTATTTGATATTTGGTAGTCGTCCATTAGGAATTAGTTACATGTTTCTTTTTTCGAAAAAAAATCAAAACTGTCTTAAATTTTTTTTAAAAATACGATCTTTACACAAAGATAAGAATTTTAAAATATTTTTGGGAGTGTAGTTTTTTTTTTTTGTATGCCCCTTTATACAACTACATTTTTTGGGGAAACTTTAAGCTAAACACCTGTACATATGTTAACATTCTGTCATTTTGTCTGTTGGCTTGTCGGTTTAACTCTATCATTATGATTCTATTGGTAACCAATCAAGCACGATATTTTACAACAACAATCAAAATTTACCTTAACAAATCCATAATCAGAATCCAATAACAACAACAATATCCATAATAATAATTTATATGCTAATTTTTTATGTTCATTTTGAATTCTTCTTTTCTTTCTGTATTTTATAGATTATTAATGTTTCTGACCCAAATACCGTTTGAGTTGTTTGTTGTTAATATAACATAAATTGTATGGAGTAGTGAATATAATACATTCAATATCATGCGGTGTATTACCTCTTTTTTCTTGTTTTAAGATTTTTTGTTGGTTTTAATTAATAAAAAAAACTCAAGATGCGTTTTTTAAGATTCTTAATTAAAAAATAATATACAAAAAAAATAACAGGTTTTACTTAAATCTAAATGACATTAGTTTATAATAGAAGACGTCTATAAAAGCTATCAACACCCAAGGAAAATAAAAACCTTAAATTTGTATTATATTTTTTAATGTTCAAAAAATATTGTAATGATCTTAATAATAATTTTAAATTATGAATGAAATTATGCGCAATTTGTGTGTGTTTTTTATGGGAAAAAAAGTTTATACTTTAATTTAAAGGAACATTTTTAAAATATAGACTTTATTATAAATGTATGCTTATAATTAACAATATAACAAAATTACAATAAAATATTTCTTAAGAAAAAATCTTATTAAAACCAATAAGATTTTATTTTTTAAAAACTATTTAGTATTTTAATATTTTTTGTTTAAAATACTCAACTTTTTAATTTATATTTTCTTTATTCAATTAAATTAATAAAATATGTTTTTATTAAAAAAAATGTAAAAGCACTTTATTTTTCTACAATTATTGTTAAAACAATTTCAATTCTTTTGTTAAAATATCTTTCACTTGTATTCGTCTGTTTAAGGGTATATACAAAAGACTCAAGAACCATACTTGCATGTTTTATATGTGACATACAAAAGACTTAAGACACATACTTAAAATAAAACAACAGTACAGAAATGATTTAATAGACATTAGGGAAGCAAAGTGGGAAATCCCGAATCGGAATTTAGTAAATCTCGAATCCCGGAATTTTCTTTTTTAAGTCCCGAGTTTTAAATTTCGGGTTTTTTTACGACTTTTTTTTGGATTTGATTTTTTGCTAAAATTTAAGATTAAATATGTTTTTTCTTAAATTTTCTGATATTTTTTTATGTTAGTAATTCTGAACTCGTAATAATCCCAATGTGTTCATTGTAAAATTGTTAATAATAAATAATGTTTTTAATATCAATTTTAAATAAATACATGATATTATGAATGATTTAGTGGTTCGTTATTTTTAGATATTTTCTAAATTAAAAATCCGATATTCGACATCGATACCAGACTGTAATAGAGCGAATTTACTATCGTTATTACAGCGAATTGTGATAGCGAAAACGGTAGCATAATTTTGTGAGAAAACGATATCGCTTAACGTTTTCGTATAACAAGTAACTTCCATTCCAGAATAGCTGATGATTTCGTAAACCGGCGCAGTCAAAACTTTGTCACGCTAGCGGATTTTTTGGTGGCACTTGACGTTTCGTTGAATTTAAAAAATAAAATCCTAAGTAAATTAGGTGATTAGCGAAAGCTTTTATAAGAAGTTAAAACATGTGCACTTTAAACACACAAAAAATAGTTTTTCAAAAACCGATAAACACAAATTTCAGATGTTAGATTACAGAACCTAACTAGTATTGTTTTTAGAACAATCTTATCATCAAAATTACCTAAATACATCTGCGAAAGGTGCACAGAGAAAACGTATTCTTCAGACAATCGAAATTCTTGCTTAAATATTAAATAGTTTTGTTGTGGCTACCGAATTTTTTTTGTTAACAAAAACAAATACCAGATTCCCGAAAAAAACCCCGGATTTCAAACAATTCCGAAAAATACCGGGATTTAGGGAACGGATTATCCCGAATCCCGATTGGCATCCCTACTAGGCATGTTAATAAGTTTAATAACACATTCTTTTATTATGATCTCAATATTCATTTACATTTAAGAATTTATGAAAATTGTGAAAATTGTGAAATACTAAAGACTTATACAATATAAATCATACTGGATCTAGAAATCGAGTACTTTTTTTTGTAACAATTTTGGTAATAAGTAACAAAATAACAGAGTCTAACCTCCGTGGCCAATACTAAAAAAAAATTGATTTTTTTTAGAAATTTGAATGCCAAACGAAAATGTATATTCCGTTTATAAAGAACTAGGTAGGGTTTTCAGTGTTATTAGTTAGTTATTTTCAATTTAATGAACTTTTCTTATATCGATTTCCTTATTCAAATATTTCATTTTCGAACTATGAAAACAAATTAGGATATGACAATGTTTTGAATTTAGTTTTTTATAAAATTATTTTTTTACTACGTTTATATTGAAGCCCGAAATACGTATTTTCGTCTTTTTTCAAGTTTTCGATTAAAAATTTATATATGCACTTAGGATAGTATGTAGGTAAAGATGACAACAATTGTAGTCAAAAACAAATGAAATTTCACTTGAAGAAAGAACGACTAACATTTCATTAAATTCAACTAAAATTTATCATTTGTTTTTACTGTTTAAAAAATTACTAACAATTCTGGTGAATTATGTTAGTAAAATCTGAACAAGCATTTATTTTTTAAATAGCAAAAAGCGACTGTAAAAAATTAATGTCAAATTATAAAACAGTCATTTGATGTGGTTTGTTTTTTAAATGAACTACAAGGTTAGTAAAAATTTAATTTGTTCTACAAATGACTGACATTTACATTTAAAATAAAGAAGCTGTATTACAACCCAAGCAACTATATATTTTTAAAGTAGAAGCTCCCTGAGTGTATAAGTTGACAGTTGAAAACTTAAAAAAAGGGAAATACGTATTTTGGAGTTCAGTGTGAATGTTATATTGAAAAATGATAAAGTTAAAGTATAATTAAACATACTTTAACTCTACATTTTTCGACAGGATCATAAAAAATCAAAAAATTTTGCACTACCTTCTTGATATAATAATTTCTATAAAGTTATTATAACCCAAAGTTAAATTTTCCAAAACAAACTCCAATAACTATCTAGAAGTGATCTAACATCTTTTGTTGTTCTCGCGAAAAAAAAACTCTTCAGTCTTGTTTTTATTTAAACTTGACCTCAGCTAAATATTTTTCGAGACTCTAAATATTGCGAAATCAAAGCCAAATTTGGATAGAAAATTCCGGGTGCACTATACTGGAAAAAAATTTCTTATAAAGGGTCCGCCAAATAACTTTTTTTTTTTGAAAATGCTATAAAAAAAACTACTGAATATTTTCTAAATGTTCTTTTATTATTTGAAAGTACAATCCTTCCGGTTAATAACGGAAACTAATTTCATTCAAATGGCTGCCGCGGCTGGCCATGCAGTAGCCTACACGATCGGTCCAATTTTTAAGCACATTGTCGATTGCGTGCAGCTGTATTCCACAAATGGCTTCACGAATATTGTCCTTTAAAGCGTCAGTTGTCTCTGGTTTTGGCGTAACACTTATCTTTGACTGCACCCCACAAATAATAGTCTAACGGTCCAAATAGTCCAAAATTCGTCTCAATGATGTCTCCGAAATGTTCAATTGTTGAGAACGACGGTGAATTGATGTTGATGGCGCTTCACGCACACTTTCTGCCACAGCAGCAATATTCTCGGGTGTACGCAGTGTTTTTGGCTTTTCACGCTTTGGTTTATCGATGAGGATGCCAGTTTCTTTCACTTTTTTCACAAGATAACGAACATACGGAGCTGACGGTGCTTCTCTTCTTCCAAAATCCGTACGCAATTTTCGCACACATTCTGCAACATTACCATGATTTTCAAAGTAATGTCGCAATATTTCCCAGCGTTGTTCAAGCGTATACACAAGCATATTCATTCAGCGGAATTATAAAACTAATTATCTGTCAAATCAGACATGAGCTATATGTTACCATTCACGAAATAAGCACTAGTTGAAAAAAAAATCGTTAGATGGCGGATCCTTTATAAATAAGCAAATAAATTGTAGAGTTATGACCGTATTTTACCACTGTGCACCAGCATAAATCATAGAAGTAGCTGTAAATCACTACATTGCAGGAAGGTAAAATGTGGCCAAAACTAAAAAAAAGTTTTGATTATTTTAGAAATTTTGACGCCAACCCAAAGTTTATATACCATATACAAAGAATCCGACACCTTTGTCTATGTAAGAGGGCTATATAAAATTTTATGCAACGTTTCTTATATCGATTTTCTAATTAAAAAATTTAATTTTCATACTATGAAAACAAAGTTGGATATGACAACTTTTAATCATTGCATTTCGATTTTAAGTATTTCTACTAAGCGTTTCCATTATTTTTTTAATCCTAGAAAATTTCTTTTAGAAATAAAAAAAACGGTAAAACAGCGAAATTTTAATAAGCTCCAGAAATTTCTTGGGACTTCTTGGAGGTCGTGCATTTATATAATTCAATAATATTAAATATCGTTAGTAAGTACTATAAGTAAGAGCTGCCTACCGTTTTTTGTTACTTCATGTAATGCAGATGAATTATTGGTAATGCCATCACAAAATTACAAAAAAAACACATGGAATGTATTATATATACTCCGATTTTTGGCCAAAACAGTTCTTCATGTCAGTAAACCTTTAAAATTCAAATTAATCAAAATCGGTCTACACAGAAATAACTCTATGGGGAATGGGACTGGTTCTACGTGTACGACAGGATCGGTCCCTCCGTGACAGAGACCGGTCCTCTGCTAAACCCTACCCTACATAAATAACTGGCAACTTTAACATTGGCTTGTCATAGAAGGAGGTCATTTGTCTTGCTTTCAACCACATAGTGGCATGCCACAGGACTAACCAAAGATGGGCATACCACAAGACTGTCGCAAAACGGCCATGTCGCATAAAATAAACGAAAACTAAACAGTTTCAATGGGTAAAATTCTGGCCAACTGGTTTTTTCGTGTTAATAAGCATTCTGGTTAAGTGGTATGTTCTCCCTTCACCAGTCACAGGATTGGTAATTTTAGGACAATTGACACTGCTTAATCCACTTAAGTATTAAATTATGCCAGTCCTGTGATAAGTCCTTTTTTAACCAGTCACGTTTAGGTCAATTGACTCCTCATTCCCCATAGGGAAATTACAACATTCTGTTAGTAGTTTAATATTACTAATGACACATACAGTATTTTTAAATTGGCACTAACAATGATGATTTGTAAATACACACACTTCTGTTGATTTTTTTGTAATTTTGAATTTAGTTTTTAAAGAATTTTTATATGAAAAACAAGCAGGAGTTTCAAACAAAAAATTCCTTTGAAATAAATTTTAATTTTAAAATGAGGGTGTTTAAACTTACAAATTCTATTGTTAGTGCCAACAGAAAAATTAAATTTTTTTTAACTCATTTATGACACAGTGTTCCTTTATCGCCCCAGTACTTCTAAACGGCTATATTTTTTTTTTACTGGAAAAAGATATTTAAGTGATTAAAAACCATAAAATAAATCAACATATTGATTACAATCGTGGAGAAAAAAATGTATAAAACTATTACCCAGAGTTGCCAAATAGTTATTTGAAAAAATCAATATTTGACTTTTAAAGATGGAACTTTTTTGAAAAATTATTTAAAAATATAAAAAGCCTAATCTTTGTTATTTTTGATTTTTATATCGATGAACAAATATGAAAATCTATTTCCCTGCTAGAAATTAGTTCACCGATTGTACAAAATTTTTGAAAATCTGATCTGATCGAACGATGAACTTTTCAAATACACAAAGCCAACAATATTACAAAAAATATATTCCGTTTTTACTCAAAACATAAATAATTAAATTTTTATATAAATACTACTAAAATTATAAAAATTATATCATTAGGATTGCTATATGTCAATTTACAAAAATTGTCCAAAAACCACGATATTTTTCCAAAAATTTTTAAAAACTGTTTAGCTTAAAAAATGTTATTTCATATATTTTTTAATAAAGATTTGTTAACAAAATTACACTAAATTTAAATTTTTAAAATATCTTCAATCTTCTAGGATTTATTTGCTGTCAAAGTTTCAACTTTGGTTGCCAATATTTCCACTAGAGGGCGCTTTAAGGGAAAAAAATTACAAAAATATCTTTATGAAGCATGGTTTTATATACCTGAAAAGTTTGGTTGAAAAATGTTCAACGGATCTATGATGTGCCATTACTGAGTTGAACTGTATGCGATTTGTTGAGAAATGTAACTTACTTTTTGTTTAAAAATCTGGCGACCATATAAAAATTTATGGTTTGGACTGAGCGCGTAAATTTTTACAGAAAATGTAGTTATGCAAACCTAAAAAAATTCACATTTTTACACATAACTTCTAAAAGAAATCTTTCAGTCGGTAATATTAAGAAATAGTTTGTCCAAATATCAGACCGATTGTTAAACATTGAAATACACTCAGGGAACTTCTGCTTTAAAAATATGTATTTTTTTTGGGTTGTAATACAGTTTCTTTATTTTTAATGTAAATAATAGTCATTTGTAGAACAAATAAAATTTTTTACTAACCTTGTAGTTCATTTAAAAAAACAAACCACATCAAATGACTGTTTTATGATTTTACATTCATTTTTTACAGTTGTTTTTTGTCATTTCAAAAAAAAAAAAAAAAATAAATGTTTGTTTATTTTTTACTAACATGGGGTTCATTTTTACTACAATTGTTAGTCATTTTTTGAACACTAAAAAGCAAATGACAATATTTGTTGAATTTACTGAAATGTAAGTCGTCCTTTCTTTAAGTGAAATTTCATTTGTTTTAAACTACATTTGCAGTGGTCTTTACCGACATAGTATTCTAAGTGTACATTTTGAATACAGTTTAAATGTCCATGCTAACTTGATCAACCCCTGTATTTATTGCATCCAAATTTAAAGGGTGGAAACGAAAAAAATTTACCATTTTGAAATCTTAATATTATTAAAACAAGAGGCAATAAAAACAAATCTAATTTCAGAAATTAAAAACAATACTATAAAGTGCGTTTTTTACGATTCGTTGCGAAATGTGGCGAACTTTCGCTTTTTCGCTGTAAACCCCAATGTTACGCTTTGAACTCTTATAATTTAAATTCTTCTGATCAGTGTAATTTTAAAAATGACAGATTTTTGGTAGTTTTTCAAAAATTCAGACGCTTTATAAATAATTTAGCTTATTTGTAATAAAAATGTTGTTGGAGTTTCAGTACAGCATTGATACACTGTAACACTGTTCAACAAAACCAAATTTTTTCAAAATTACATGGTCCGACAAAAAATTTTGATAGAAGAGACACAAAAAAAGACACGTGTATCGGCGTTTTGAAAGTTTACATCTGCGTTTCATTTTAGGGGGAGGTAAAGTTTCCCCCAAATGCAAATTTTGTATTTTCAATCGGCATAGAAAATCGAGTGAAGCTTATGTTTAAAGTATATATTGTGTTCAGCAAATTTATGTAAAATGTTACGAAGAACATTTTTGTGGAATATATTACCCCCTAACTCCTCAAGGTAAGGGTGTTTTTGTCCTTCTTTTAAAAAAGATCAAAAAACACCATCAAAACAGGTATTTAAGGGGTTAACCCACTTAAGTATTAAATTATACCAGTCCTGTGATACGTCCTTTTTTAACCAGGGGTTAAAATGTTTCGCAAAAATATTCGACGTGAAATTTTACTATAAGTCCCGGAATACACCAAAACGGAAAATTCAACCAGAAAGTCTGAAATAAGCTTAGAGTTAATTTCGCATTTATTAAGAATTTTATTTTAAAGTACCCCAAAAATTAAGCATGAAAGTAAAATAGTTTAAATTTAACTAAAAATCAGTAATTTCGCTATTATTTTACCTTCGATAGCAAATTTGGATAGGAAGTGTTCATAAATTACATTTTTTCTTAGCCCTATGCAATTCCACTTCATTACACTGTACAACACAAAAACAAATTATAAGGTCCGACTATAAATTTTGATAGATTGCCAGCTGTTATTTAGCTGATTAGAACCGTTACATTACAACATAAACAAAAAAACAAATCAAAACAATAATCAAGTTCTATATTTCTTATTGTACTGAAAACGTGTTAATTTGCGGTGCATATATTGTGTACATAATTTGTTTTGTGATTTGAGTGTATTCAGATTTTGGTGTATTCAGGGACATATAGTAAAATTTCACGGCGAATATATTTGCGGAACATTTTAACCCCTTAAATACCTGTTTTAATGATGTTTTTGCTCTTTTCTAAAAGAAGGACAAAAAAGACCCTTACCTTGACTAGTTAGAGGGTTAACATATTCTACAAAAATGTTTGATTTTGGTGTATTCAGGGACTTATAGTAGAATTTCACGGGGAATATTTTTGCGGAACATTTTAACCCCTTAAATGCCTTTTTTAATAGTGTTTTTTGCTCATTTTAAAAGAAGGACAAAAAGACCCTTAGCTTGAGAACTTAATGGGTTAACATATTCTACAAATATGTTCTCCGTAACAGTTTACATAAATTTGCTGAACACACTATATACTATACGTGTCTTTTTGTTTTTGTCTCTTCTATCAAAATTTATTTAGGTCGGACCTTGTAATTTTTTTTTGTGTTGTACAGTGTAATTTGGTAACATTTTGGTGAATTTTTACATTATTGTAACCCCATTCCATTTACGTACAAAAAAGATACGAGTTTCTGCTAGATTATAAATTAGTGCATGCACTTTTTAATTAAAGATACACTCAAAAAAGTTGTACAGTTACTACATGACTGTTGTGTGTGTGTATTAATCAGTAGTAGTTGTTTTTAACTGCAATTACAATAGATTTTCGAAATTTTAGAATATTTTAAAGCAACTATTTTTATAGATAAAAAACAATATATTGATAGTTAGCAAACAACTACAAAAACAGTAATTATGAAGTAAATAGTTAATTTTTGTTTGATTTTTAATGTATATAAAAAAAAATCTAATAAAACTGTAAAAAAAAAAAACATTTTTAGTTATTTTAATGGTACTGTTATTTTGCTTAATATTAAAAAACAAAGCTCTTCGAATTTTAGCTAAAAAAAAATTGGATTTGGGACCACAGTGCATTTTACGAAAAAAAAATTTCAAAAATCATTTTGTGTTTTTAATGATGTATTATTATGAGTGTAGTATGAATTTTATGGAACATTGTCTCAAAAGTAAACGATGGAAGTAAAAAATGGAATTAGAATATGGCGAATGAGCGGAACGGCGAGTAGGTGGGATTAGAACACTTAACACTGACATTGAAATGAAATGAGCCTGAGTTAATGTCATAAATAATGATTTAAACACATTTTTCTGATATGATGTTCCTCCATTTAACGTTTGTCGAAAAGCTTTTCAGTACTTGTATACATTTTTAAATTGAAAAATTATTAATTGCATTGAAATGTTAAACTATTGATATTGATCTACAAAATCAGAACCTAATTTAAAAATGTTTGCAAATGTTTTGCTGTTATTAGCAATTTTTCTACAAGGATACTCAGAGCAAAAACGTTGCTCAATATAATTACTTGTTTTAATAAGTATATACATAAAGAAAAATTACCATAACTTTGTCAATATTTAACAGATTTTAACATATGAAGGCTTATGTCACTCAGAAAAACTATAACTTTCCATTGAAATAGTAAAATCCAAACAAGTGGTTGCAGAATAACTTATACTCTATTATAACATGTTCTAATTTCTGTTCTGCTGCTGGTTCTTTTCATATGGAGTTTGTCCTATTTGCAATATGTTATTTGCCTCCAAACAAGAACAGGTTGCTGTAGAACCGGTTCTAGAACCAGTTATAGAACTGGTACTGAAACAGTGACACCTTACATTTCAACTCTCAGGAACCTGTTCTAGTATTATATTATTGTTATATTCTGTATAGTTTTCATATTTTAAGGTTTCAATTTTTATTAAATTTTATAATTTTTAAATTATTATATTAAGTTGATTTTTACAATGTAGTTTTCATACAGTGTTTACTAATTTTATTACTTTTGATTGAAATTAATTGAAATTTTTTAGTTTAAAATTAAACTAAAAGTTTTATTTTGGCTTATAAAACTAAAAACGGATTTCAATTAAAAACTTTATTGAATCAATTAATATTTTCATTGATTTTGCACCTATCACGGCAATGATAATATTAATTAAAACTTTTATTGAAAATGAAAAAAATGCTATAAATAACAATCTACATAAAAAAATTATTATACTTAAAAAAAGTGTGTGAACGACACGTTTGTATATAGTGTGTTTTTGGTAAGCTGGGTCTGTTTGTGAACTTTTATGTGTGCTTGTTTTGTTTGTAAACTAAAAATATACTTGGTATTTTATACGGAAACTTTTCTATTTAACATGCAGTATATGAAAAAATAATTTGAGAATTATGTCTTAAATAATATATGAATTTATATATTTAAAAGTCCATTAAAAAATTAACAGATTCAATTAAATATTTGTTTAGAAACAAATTTAATTTAAATCAAATCTTTTATTAGATATTTTAGGTTGATAATTTTGTATGTGTAGTTATATGATGCACATATTCTATACCAAGTTTGGTTGAAAGCAGAAAGGGTGGTTACTTTAAAAGTGATTGCATTTTTTTTTTTGTAGCACCGTGTAATCGATTTTTAAAGCAAGTCAATTCTATAAAACTGTAAAATACGTATCTTAATGGGTGTGTCGCGAAATAACAGCTGTAGCCGAGGAGACTGGTCCTAAATAGGTGCACATATATTTTGTTCAAAAAAGAACTGCTAAGATTATTAGCAAACAAGAACGTTTTCCAATTTTTCAGAGACATTTTCCTTTATCCTTTCTCTGCCTGTCCTTGAAAATCAGTATGATGCACCTCTCATCTTTAGTTAGCTACACACAGAAAAAAATTTAGCTGTTTGCCAACTCAAATTCGGTTACTTCGACTCAACATTAGTTTTAACTACATAGTTCGGTTAATTCAACTGAATTTTAGTTGCAACACCAAAATATTCAGAAATCTAATGTAAATATCGTTGTACTAACTGAGTTTATGAGTTGTTACCATTAATATACAATTTGGTTAGCACTTTATTGCTCTGTGTGTGCATTTTTTTTCAGATGTCTCCTTTTTGGGTATTTAAATACCCAATATGAAGGAATGGAATAAAAAAAGATCTTAAAAACTATTGGGTATACAAGTTAATAATGTCGATTTTTTGCTTGAAAAATGCATTTATTATAATAATAAAATGAATTGATACATTATTCAAAGTATTGTCCATCGTTAGCCACTACTTTTTCCCATCTTTATGGTAGCATATGTATTCCGCGCCAAAAGAACTGTTCCGGTTTTGAGGTAAAGAATGAATCAAGCCAATTTCTGATACAATGAAGTAAAGCGTATTCCAGTAACAAATGGTAGTTAGAAGGGGCAAGGTCTGGGCTATAAGGCGGGTGAGCCAAAACTTCCCATTCACTGTTTTCCAAATAGTTTTTGACCGGTCTTGCAAAATGTGGCCGAGCGTTGTCATGATGGAAGATTATGGCCTCGTGTCTGATCGAATATTCTGGTCGTTTTTCGTTGATTGCCCTCTTCAAACGAATCAATTGTGTTCGGTACAGGTCCCCTGTGATCGTCTGACCCGATTTCAGCAGCTCATAATACAAAACACCCTTCTGATCCAACCAAATACAAAGCATTACCTTGGCGCCATTGATATTCGGCTTCGGCGTTGATTTGGCTGGTTGGCCGGGCTTTACATATGACTTTTTGCTCTTGGGGTTCGTGATGTATCCATTTTTCATCACCAGCAACAATACGATGAAAAAGGGACTTCTTTTTGTAGTGCTCAAGCAGCATTTCCGACATGCAAAATCGCCTTTCAACGTCTCTCGACTTCAATTCATATGGGACCCAATTTCGCTGCTTTTGAGTGAATCCCAATGCTTGTGAACGTAAGGAAATGGCTTGTTGTATGACTCCCAATGATAATGCAAGTTCTTCTTTCGTTTGTCAACAATCTTCGTGCAGTACTGCTTTCAATTCCTTATCTTCAAACTTTCTCGGCTGACCAGGCCTCTTCTTGCCTTTTGTGTCGAAATCACCACTTTTGAATAGCGCAAGCCATCGTTCACAAGTTTTTTGAGTTGGTGCATGTTGACCGTAAGCTTGTACCAAAAATCTTCAACTTTCAGCAGCCGTTTTCCTCAAATGAAAGAAGGTTATCAGACTTCCACGCAAAACATATTTTTTAGGAACAAAATTCGACATTATTATAGCGATTGAAAAAAATTGTGTTTACACTTTGGCGTCTATCGAATACTGAATTATAATGACAGATGTTTATCCTTCAAAATAAAATATTTGTTATTATTGACACAAACCATATGTGATAGTTACGCCATATGTTGTCCAAATCGACATTATTAACTTGTATACAGAATATTATCACAATTATTTTAATGCGATTTTCGGTTTTAGGAGGTCTGAATACATATAAAAATAATAATCGCATGTTTGTAAAATAAAATTTTTCTAAATCTGTAAACTTGTGTTTCTAAAACAATCTCTACACATTTGTATTATTAATATAAAGAGAGTATATATATTTGGAAACACCAGGCAATTTTCTTTCAAATATCAAAATCGGTTAAAAAATTAATGAGTTACAAATCTTTAAATGCGCAAGTCGCAAAAAAATATTCTTGTCCCGATATCTCGAAAAGTTTAGGGTATATTGCAACTTCTCAAACCGGTTTTGTAATACACTCAGCTAGGCCTCCAACCTGCACTGGGTCATTTGACGAGTGATTTTGCTGTGTAGCACAGTGTAATTTTTAGCGAATTATGTTTTAATAATGTTTAAAATTGTTTAATAAAAAATTTAAGTCTAATTTTTTTTTCTTTATCTCTTTCAGGTTAAAATGCATTTACGGAACTTTAAACGTTTTTTATTCATAAAAACCTGCAATAACAAATAAAATAATACAACAAATTATAAAGCAACTGAACAAAGTATAGAAAATAATATATACACCCCCTTTCCTTATTTATAATACCTCCCCCTCCCCCTAAAAAAAATAATTTTTCCTTTCCCTTTGAAAGGAAACGGAAAAACGGCAATACGAAGGAAAGTAATTGCAATAACTAAAACTTCAACAATATCATGAAGTTTTGCAGTATGAACGGACCAACAGAATCAGAAGTTGAAAGTTTATTAATGAGTCCATGTTGGGGCCCAACACAAAACGGTAGTCAAGATCAATATTTACTAGATGGCCATAAATTATTGCTAGAACATGATCTTGACTCACTGCCCAGCGATACGGAACAAAAGAATTCTCTCGATGTTTTGGATAATTTGCTAATGCATTCCCCGCATTCTCTAAATGCGTTTAATGCAGATTTAAAGCCACTGCCACCATTTACCGGCTATACGGGTCATTTATCGATAAATGGTATATCGGGGCATCATTATCATGCAATTGCACAGAGGCTACCCGATGAAAGTAATAATAATTATATGCAATCAGCCTATCATACGGGAGGAGGTGGCGGTGGCAGCGGGACAACAACAAATCCCACGTCAACGGGTCTAATGGAAGGTACAACAATACATTTGGCCACCGCTTCCTCGGGATCATCGCCCAATAATGGCGGCCTAAGTTTAGCGAATAGTTTAACGAGTAGTCATAATTCTTCAGCGGATCATAATATTGTTTCTTCTTCAACCAGCCTGCCTGAAAGTGTTTTAAGTTCAGATGCCGATGCCTGCCTAAATGATGTTAAACTCTTTGCCCATAGTCAATTAGATAGTAAGCTTAATTTTTTGGCCGACAGTTGTGTTATGTCCAATCCATCGACCAATAATAGTACAACATCTACGGGTCTGACCGGCGGACAAGATCCAGACTCGGGTGGTGTAAGAATATATGCGGATGCTAAAGATTTAACAGAATATGTGGATATGAATTCCATCGATGATATAGCGGCAATAATTGGCAGTGCAATAGCTGATACAACGGTACCTAATCAATTGGATATGGATGATGGCAATGATACACGAGATTCCTGGATAGATTTAGATGCCTGGATCAAGGGCAACTGTATACAACAGGAGGGAAAACTGGTGGTATCACAACAAGACTCTTTAAGTGAATTTATATTGCCAGAATCGCCGGTTCACACGAGTAGTTCCACGTTACAAAGTCTACTAACGCATGGCTATATGCCACTATTGCAAAATCGTTTACAAAATGGTCCCCCTACGTCGAGTATAAAAGGTGAAGCGCCTAGTTCTACCTCATTTTGTAATGAAATGTCGACGGCGACCTCAACATCAGCCAGTCCTCCCGGATCTGTAGTATCCACTACAGATAATCTCATGATAAATCCCCGCTATCTTACCAATCCTACACATTATCAAATTTCGATTAAGTCGGAAAGTCTTTGTAGTCCAGATATGATGGGAAATTATCCACACACCACTACCATTACACCCACCGGCACACCAAAAACTAAAAGATCTAGATCACAGAAAAAATCATCATCAACATCTTCATCCTCCCTCAACAACAATGGAACACATCAGCAGCAGAATGGTTCACAACCTCAACAAATGAATTCGATAACATCACCATCATCGGTCAATTTTAATGCCAATGATTTGTCGGGTCTCTTGGGTAAGGAGAAACCCGTACATCGATGCAGTATCTGTAATCGGGGGTTTTTGAATAAGAGTAATATTAAGGTTCACTTACGGACGCATACAGGTGAGAAACCATTTCGTTGTGAAGTGTGTGCGAAAGCATTTCGACAAAAGGCTCATTTGCTCAAACATCAACAGATACATAAGAGAATTGGGCGTGACTGACATCAAACTCAAAATACGGCGAAAACTTCGACGCAATATTATCAGCAACATAATATTCAGCCTCAGCATCATCAACCCTCTCAACAGAGAGTGGAAAATGAGGAATTTCGTTTTAAGCCAATAATACTACAAAAACAAAAAGTGCTTTTACACTGAAAGAAATATTAAAAAAAAAACAGGAATTCGAATTTATTTAGCAATTAAATTTGAATTCCAAAATGTTGTAGTATTAACGGTTTTATTAAAAGAAAAATACTTTGAATATTTATTTACAATAAAACAAAAATTTAATTTTTGTTTTATTTTTTTATACAAAATATTCAATATTTTTCCCAAGTGTGTAAAGTGGTTTTATTCCTATTTTTTTTTCTCTCAAAAAAAGGCGGCTCAAAGTATACCAACACATTGAACGGATACAGCTCTTCAAAAAAGCTAAAAATTCCCTTACTTAGGAATTTATAAAATAAATTCTTTTGTTAAAATTTTTACTTTTTTCATACATATTTGTTAAATATTTTACCTAGTTTCTAGGTAAAATATTTCGAAGTGCTTTATACGATCAATTGGAAAATTTGGTTTAATCTTTGATGGCTACACAATTTTGTTATAAAGCCTGAATAAAACCACTTTACATACCAAAAAATTCAACTAAAAACAACTCTCAATTGTTTATTCGTTGTTGTTGATTGCTTTTGATCTCTTAGCTATTCTTTAGTAAGTAAATTAGGTAAATTTTACAGTTTAATAGGAGTTTATATATTTTTTTTTGTTAATTGGTCAGTTTTTTTTATATTTAGTAGGGAAATGTTTTTAATTATTTATAACCTTAAAAGACAACATGCAAAACATATTTTGAGCAAATAGCTTTAGCCAAATTTTTTTACTTAAGTTATGCAAAAACTTGGACAAATTTAAAAAGTTAAAAAAAGTTAAACTCTTACATAATTTAAAAGCAAAAACTTAGATGGAGGTATTTTTACTATATATGTCACTAATAGTGTAATCACCACTTTAACGAATATTCGGTATTTCGTTTAAACCCAATACCGGAATCTTTGGCGAATATCTCTTTCATTCATTTTCATATAAATTTCATATAAAAAAATATTCTTTAATTTAATAAATAAAATATACTTCGTACCGGAGACTTTGGACAAAATCCATAGTTGGTCGGTTTTTTTTTTTTTGGTACACTCAAAACAAAAAGTTAGTAAAGTCAGCAAAAAATTCGACTAAGGAGGGTGCTTGCATAATAATTGCTTATGTCAGCAAAATCGTTTGCTGAACATCAGCTAGCTGATTTTTTACAACCAAATTTGTATTCATTGGTATTAGTATTGCTATCACTTAGTTGATGATAAATTAAAAAATCTTTGCTTAATGTTAATAAAAGTTTTGCTGAATATTAGTAGACTGAAAAAAACGTAAAAAATTTGTAAAAACACAAAATTAAGTTTTTTTTTAATCGACATATGCAAATACAAAAATCTTCCATGGTTAAATTTTTTATATGTCTTACTGGAGTTGTACTTTTTAGTATCAATTTCCTCGTCTATACTACTTGATTTAGCGTATATTTTTTCAATCTGGTTGTCGTCCACACTATTAATGTGCCTATCAGCACAATTTTTTAGTAAAATAAATTAGTAAAATATTAGTAAAACTTTAGTTCAAAGCAGTTAAGTGCTGAATAAGTATAACTAAAATTTTAGCTGAAAACACAATTTCAGCAAAAATTTTGCTGAGAAAGAGTATACTTGATTCACAAGACGTTTTACTAACTTTTCTTCTAAATCATTTTTTGAGTGCACTATTTTGAGACAATGCGGACAAATTGTGATATTGAAAGCATATTTTTTGTTCCGTTTTAATTCGATTTTAAATAAATTTAAGGAAAAAGCCGAAGTTTAGCTGTAAAGTTAAATAATTGACCGCCGAAGTTTTTCCGAATTGCCCGAACGTTCGGCGGCCGAATATTGAATGCATTGCTTATGTCTGTATGACACCTGCTATTTTACAGCAACTTTACTAGGGTTTTTCTATCAAAACCTTTACATTATTTGACACTCTGGTTTGTTTTTTAAAACATTTTATAGAAAAACCCTGGTAAAGTTGCTTCAGAAAAGCAGGTGTCATGCAGGCTATAACTATGAACTTTTCTTTAAATTTGACACTCAAAATCGTATCTAATAAGCCCAATGAACATATTTCCATTTAACAAATTTGTCTATAAGCTTTAATAGGGCACTTCTACTTTAAGTTTTTACACAAAATGCAACCGCGAATAATTTTTGAATAAATTGAACAAAAAGTTAGGTAAACATAATAAACAGAACGGAACTTTTCACAAAGTTTTTAAACAACTTTTAAAAGATTGTTTTTGGTAACCTAAGTTTTTTAACCTTACAAGGGGAGCCTCCCGATGTGTTCCCTCTTAATGAAATTTGGATATGTGATAAAGAGAAAAAGGGGCCACGTGTTTTTTTAACGGCCCAATCTCACGTTTATAGATTAAAAGGTGGGGTAAAAGTTAAAAAAAAAAAATTGTATGGAAACATGTCCGAAGCTAATGAAATTCAGATTTTTTTTTCTACTTCAGTTTTGATGAACTAGAGAAAACACAAATTTTGATACCAATATTGTCTATGTAGTTAGTCTGTTAGGGTTGTCATTTATTTAAAATATTTAAAACATAGGTTAAAAAGCTCTCCAGGAAAAGTAGTATAAAAGCCGAACACTTACCAATGTCGGAAAAAAATTTAAAACTTTTTTTATAAAACTTCTGATCTACAAAATTTTCACTATTCCTATGCAAATCGAATTTTTCTCTAACTAATGTCCCATTTTTCAATAAATAATGTCACAACGCCTAATTTTGCGATATATCAAAGCTACAGCGTAGCCACAATTCACAAAATAAAAAAATCACTTGGGAAATATGCATTTGGTGCCAAACATACTTTCCAAAATTTACCAAAATCGGAGACCATTGAAAAATTAGTTGTTAAAATAAAATGGAAATGCTCATTTGTAAAAATTTCTTTCTCTTGAGAAATACAAAAATTTTGAATTTTTTACAAAAACACACAAGAAAATATACACAAAACATATGGTAGATAAACTTGTAAAATATTACCCAAACATGATTTTTGCATGAATTTGTGAAAAACTTGAATAAACCAGTTTTAAAAGTTTTTAGTTTTGTGTACTAAGTATTTAAATTATTCATTCCAGCTTACCAGTTTTTAGGTAACGATTTTTGTATGCACGTGTTTTCACAAGTTTCCTTAGGAAAAATGTATTATTTTATTACACAATTTCAATTTGAGCTTTCTGAAAAGAATCATAAAAGACACATAAGTTTGAAGAAAATTTTGTTATCCCAAAAATAGTTCAGAATTGACTTAGAAATGTTACTGAAATTCGATATTTTGAAAACAATTTAAAGATGACTCCAAAGAAACAACATTAAAAACAAACAAAAACAAGCTTAAAATCAAGCCTATACAACTTTTTTAATGCACTGATAATAATCCATGCGTAAAATTACGAAAAATGTCTAAATAACCAAACTTTTTGTAAAAATAAACGAAAATTTGTATATTTTACGAAATTTTTTGTAGTTTTGACAATAATTTCGTATTTTTATGCATGGATTATTATGAGTGTACCTTTTCTGAGTAATTTTTGAAAAAAGAAGAACCACTTTCATACAAAGATTTTAAATCTTAATCATATATTTTTAGCCCATTTCAGACTAATTTAGGAACTTGTTTGGTGGCAGGGAATTTTTTAATCTTTTGAAGAGTTCGAGGAATTTTCAAATTAAAATTTTATTGTAAACTTGTAAGTGATAAAATTAAAATATTTTGTTAGGTACTAGATTTCATAGATTCTTTTCTACAAAAAAAGCCGCGTAAATATATATATTTGGAAAGTATATAAACTAGTTTTGTTTTTATAAATCATCTATAAATTTTATTAAAATTAAACGTTTTTATAGAAAAATTTAATTTGCGTCCGACTCAAATCAAGAATTTCAAAGAGAGCACAAGCAATGTAAGAACAACGGAGCGTCCAATTGTCTTTTTGCAACTGTTGTTCCGTTTTGATGCAATACTGTGATGAGTCTCTATCGAAACGATGAAAAAACACATACATTGGCAACTCTAACAAAATAAAATAATGCACTGTAAAAAAAAAACAAGAAATGGTTTCACACACAAACACTCAAGTATGCCTAAGTTAATTGTATAAACTAACTATTAAAAAAAAAAAAGTAAATCAAATTTAAATGCGTAGAAAAGTACCTCAAATATTATAAAATTAAATTATTGTCAAATTAAAAATTATTTAAAATAAAAATTCACCTTAATGTATATTTATGTTTAATAAATTATTTATAAAAACACATTAACAATGTACAAACAAATATTTGAAAAAGGTTTTGGCAACAATTTTTCTTAATTTTATTCCACAAGTTTAATTGTAAATTTATAAATATTTAAACAAAAATAATATAAAATTTGTTATTTATTTTTTTTATTTTTCGTTTTAATTTATTTAAGTTAAATAATTATTATTTTTGTTTAATTTTTTAATTATTTATATGCAACACAGGAAATTCCTTAATAAAAAATGGTTAATTAATTTTTTTAACAAAAATATTAAATATTATTTAAAGTAAAATGTTTTGTTTTTTTCTAATTTATAAATAAAATAATGTCAAAATTTTGTTTTAATTTTTTTTTAATTATTTAAATTATATATAGTAGCAGTTTCTTCTCTAATTATTAATTAATATATTTATTTGTTTAATTAAGTTATTGTAATATTAATTTATAGTTGTTTTTCATTATAAATTGTTTTAAATTTTTAATTTGTATAGTTTCATTTATAATTTAATTATTGTGCAATTATTTATGTAAAATTCTTTTACTTCCCCTTCCATTAAACATATTTTATGTAAATATTTATATTTAAAATCAATCATTGTATAAGAAAAATTGTTCTTATAATTTTACAAAAAAGCTAAATTTTAATAAAAAAAAATTGTTTATAATTTTATTTCTAAAAGAAAGTTAAAAATTACGACAGTGTTTATTTCTATTTTATATTTTTTTTTAGTTTTTAGGTGGCCATTTTCAGGATACACAAGAAAATTATTTCCACGAAATTGGTAAAATGTCTACTTTATAACTTGGTAAAACATCAACTAAGCTGTAATCGATTCAGGGAGAATTCGCAAAAACATGTTTGGCGAATGGGTGGACCTGTTTGCCAATTAATTATTATTTAATTTTTTCATTACATAGAAAACTTCATAATATGGAAAGCTTTCCCAAAGCGTTATTAACTTAAAGCTTGATATCCTAAAAAGTTTCCGTATTCCAGACCTTTTATTTCGAATTGTAATGCTAAAGGCTTAATTAGTTTGGAAGTAGAAGTAAAAAAGTAAGTAGAAGTAAAAAAGAAGTAAAAAAGTAAGTAGCATTTTTGTTATTGCTTACAAGAGTATAAAATTTGTGTTCTTATCTTTTTCTTGTACATAGAGTTAAATATAAATTATAGAAGTAGAACATTTCTATTTTAAACAGAAATTTCTTACGATGTACTTGACAACAACACTTTCAATGCATACAAAAAAGACAAAAACATTTTCTTTACTTTTTTAGCACATTTTATTGTCTACAGATACGTTTCATTACTTTACGAACAGACTAATGAAGCCTTAACTGACCAAGAAAGCTATTAATGTTTCATGTACAATTAATCCTTGAATAAAATATGTACAGTGCGTAGATCAATTGTTTTATAATAAAAAAAAGCTCTTTCGTTATGTGGGGAATCAGCAAATTCATTCTGAGTTATTGTGTAAAAAAGAACAAAATATTTGCAAAACTATTTTATTGTATTATGATATTCATAAGGAGTTATGCCACGTTAAGTTTTCGTAATTGAGTTATTATTATGAAAATCACTAACCTTAAACTTCTTACTAAAGAAAAGTTTTATATATTATAAGAATGCTCCCATTGTAAGTTTTCTTTTTTTTGAGTCTATTACTTTACTCAAAATATAAGTTTGTTAATATAGAGAAAGCGCATTAAAGCTTCACACTACAAAAATGCTTTTTGCTATCCAAGTTTCTTTTGGTATTTTGAAAATATTCACTAATGTACATTCTCTAAATAGCTTGATATTTACTTAAGAAAAGCTGAAATGTTTTAGAAAGCTTTGACTAAAATTTCAATTCGAAGTCAATTACAAAAAGAATTACTAAATGTTTCTCACTAAAGAAAAGCTTTTTCGCTATTGACATCCTTTATAGGAATTTGAAAAGCTTAAAGCCTTTTGTAAAAAATGTTGTTTAAGTATTTGAAAGCACCAATTGTGATTTTCAAAATTCAATACATTATAATATATACAGAATGTTTGAACTTTTTATTTAAGGTACAAACTTTTATGGTTTCATAAACTGAAAAAAAAAAAAAATCAATTTGAAAAATTTTAAATTTATATCAAACATTTTATATATTTAAAGTTATAAACTAAATAAAGGCTTTTCCGACATTCTTAATATTTACTCGACATTTAATTATTTAGCTTACAAACAACAAAAACCTTAATCTTAAAAAATAATTTACAATTTCCTAAAAGTTTCTCACTAAAGGAAAACCTTTTCGCTCTTTTCTCTCTATGTTTTTGAAAGCTGCAATTGTAATTTGAATTATAAAAATTGCCAGGCTTAATGCATTCAGAACTTTTGAATTGAAAATTAAAAAAAATTATACCAGACATATAATATATTAAAAGTTTTATAATAAATAAAATCTTTTTGGTAATATTAAAAGACTGGACGATATTTAATTGCGTTGTTTAACTTCTGATAGTAAAAGTTAAACAAAACCTTAACTTTAAATAAAAGAGTTACAATTTAAGTTTTATTTAAAATAAGGCTTAACCAAACGAATTTAAAAAAGCTTGTAAATATGAAAAGCTTTGTTAAATTAAAATAGCTTTGTAATAATAAAATCAATTGAAATTAAGTTTTCTCATATAAAAAATATGAGCTTGTTACCAGTGCAATAAAAAAAAACAGTAAATTAAAGCATTAAATTTAAAAAACTAATTTTGAAACTTACTAATCTTTTTTATTCACCCTTTGGCATCGAATGGTTGATATATGTTCCATTTTTTTTTTTTTTTTTTGTATTAGCTACATTTTTTAACCGCTTTTTCCGAGTGGTGTGAATATTAATATATTTTAATATACTTTATACATGTAAATTTCAGGTTATATCAACCACAAAGACCATAATGGTCTAATATCCGAATAGGACGACCCCAAAGTTAAAAATATGAATTTTTTTTCATAATTTTTGTTATATATTTTCTCGAACGCCATTGGACATCGCTTTTGGTAGTATATGGTAAAATCCCTCAAGTTTCAAGAAACATTGAGATATTTGGAATTGTTGTTTTTATTCGTATAGAAATGTATACAATTATTGTTTGATTTTTTTGTAAGTGATATTTATAGATTTCTATCTGCTGATTCCAAATCTATAAATTTTTCTATCACTTCACAATTTCGAAATATCGTATAAAAAGGATATTTTAAGACTATAGTCAAATCTCGATATACGACTCAAGTTAGAATAGCAAAATAATTAAAAAACCAACGTAAACAAGATAATAGAAATAAACTCGACAAGTCTTTCGCTATTACTTGGGTGAGGTATTTGTTCACTAATTTTGACCTTTAACGGCCAATGGAATATATCTGTCCCATGGATTCCAAAACAATATTTTTGACGACACATTTTTTTAAGAAATATTGGGTTGATGAACTCGAAATCGCAAAATAAAATTGTAAAAGGGTTAAGGGGGAACATTACATTCGCGGCAGAGAAAACAGACAATTTTTTTAAAAATTCATAACTCAGTCAAAAACAAACATTTTTCCAAATTATTGTAGAGAATTGAACAAATTACAAGAAAAAAAATTCAAAAAAATATATTTTTCACTCCAACATGGTTTTATAGAGCTCTAAACTGTCCGCAAAGTAAAAAACGGGGCCTAATGGTTGCAGCGCTGGGAGTCGAGAATCTTGTCCGATCTGGAAAAAAAATGACTTTTTTAAATCTTAACAAAATTGGTTATCGTATGACACGAGCTTTTTTAATTTTTTTTTTTTTTCAATTTTTGGTGATGTTCCAAATTTAAAAGTGTGTTTTTCGAAAAAAATATTGATTTAAAAATTCATAAAAAATCGGAAAAATGTTTAAAAAAAAAGCTCGTGTCAAAAAAAAAAAATTCGTCAAAAAATGAACCCGCTTGTGCCGCAACCAGTACGAAAAACATGGTTTCGAGATAAACGCGTTCAAAGTTCAAAGAACAAAGAAAAAAAGGTTTAAAATTAAAAATGAGCTCTCACTAATCCGGCTCTAACTTTTGAACCCGTATAAATTTTTCCATGAAATTTTTTTCTTAGAATCTTAAGAATATTTACTAAAATACAAAATTATAAAAATAAAGTCGATTTCAAAAAAACGGCCAATGTCATGTCCCCCTTAAAGTCGTTCTTTTACATAATATGTGTACGTTTCTTGATACTTCAAAGCTCAAATTGGATTGCCCATTTACGTAACATTAGGGTTCTGTCGTAGTCGTATAGCAATACGTATATGTATGATGAAAAGCTTAATTTTCACAGAAAAAAGCTAAAATAAGCTTAATTTAAAAAAAAGGAATACAAATAATCTAATATTTACAATATAAGCACAAATAAGTAAATATTAAGTAATAATCCAAAAAAGCTCTAACAAATATAGTTTAAAATTTTGAATATCAGAAAGTGCCATCCGTTCACATAAAAAAACTATACAAATTACATTCAAAAATATGTTTTCAAAAGCTTTTGCTTTTTATTATATGTGTTGCTTAATAAAATTGTAATTTCAATTTGTAAACGTTGTGGTGTAATGGCAACATTAATTTAGAATAATAATATGTATGTTTTCTCTCCCTCATATTTATTGCAGTTTACACCTTTGGAGTTCCCACCGAACTTGAATAATGAAACAGGGCTATGAACCATAAAAGCTTCAACAAGTCCGACAACTCTACATATGATGGCGCGAAACAACCATTTTAAGACTTATTATATAGCGCTTAGTTTGTTTTAAGCATTTAGTCTTTTACCTTCTTTCGTCTCTGCTCTATCCCCCTTTCCAAAGAAAGCAACACATTTAATAGGAAGAATTTCCTGAGTGATGCTACTCTTTAAAAAAATTACATATTTTTACGACCTCTAGTTCCCATGTACAGCATTATTTTTAATTAATCACATGTTTTATAGAGTTCCTTTGATTCTATTAACAATGTTTTTATTTTCTTTTTGAAACAAATTTTTTAAATACGCAGCTTTAAAAAAATAAAGTATATTTAAATATTTTGAAAGCTTTAAAAAAATAATTTGGTACCATTTGGGCTTCTGAGCTTTCCACTTTCTAAAAGCTTAGAAGTCGAGCTAGAATATTTACAACAAAAATCATTTAGAATTTAAAGTTTTTATAATATATTTACACAGAGCAAAAACTATCAACTTTTTGTGCTTTTTCTGGTTTTTAATTTGAAATTTTTGTGGACTTTGAAAAGTTAAAATTGAAAAGTATTGAAAACTACTGGTTTTATAAAAACTACTAGTTTTGTAAGAACTTCTTGTTTTATAAAAACGAATTTAATAAAAATTAAGTGTGTAAAATTCTTGTGTTAAGCTTATCAATTGCTTAAGCATCTCATTTTCTATAAATCTATGGAATCTGATCATTCAACTTCCACTCCCTTTAATATCGAAACTCTTTCACAGAAACTTAACCTAAAATATACGAAATAATTTATAAAAAAAAACTAGCAAAAATACACTGCAAAAAACAAGAAAATGATATCTCTGTTCGACAATAATATACACTGAGAAGATTTTCTTCAACAAATTATTGAAATTTAGCATAAAAGCAATAAAGTTGCACAGGAATTCGTTCATTAAAATTTGTTGTTAAGTTAATGCAAATTTTCATAAAATTTTATGAATAATATAATCTCATATATTAAAATTTGTACACACTCAATGAAAAATTTTCATTATAAAACTAATTTTATAAAAAGTATGGAGCTTTTCATTAAAAAATTTTCGTTTATTTTGTAAATAAAAGTTTCATTAGATTTCTGAAAACTTTTATTTTGTTTCGTTCAATAAATTTCTCTCTGTGTCTAGAGAAATTTACAACAACAATTGTTAACTTGAATAACAACAACAGCAGCAGCAACTGAAAAATACATAAAAAAGATATAAGTTTAAAACAGAAATATATAAAAAAAACAAGAATTATTATTGACCACGTTTGCCACAAAGAAAGCAGCAGCGACAGAGCTACAGTAGAGTAGAGTAAATAGCATACAGAGAAGAAAGATACCATAGATACATACCGAACGAAACAAAACAACAAATACACATTCACAGACACTAACAAACACAATCATTAGTAATGTCCCACTGACCTACATTCTCCGGTACGAAGTCGTTTATAATTCCACAAACAGACAAACTCCGGCTCAAAGTAATCATACTTACAATAACATTCATACCATTATACCTACAGTTTTATATATTGTGGCAAAGTCACGGCTTTTGGAATGGTTGTACGGATATTTTGCAGATATTTATTCATACAAAAGCATACTTATAAAAATTCATACGATACCAAATAGCAAACAATAATCTACACCATTTCGAGGGGTTTAAAAATATACAAAAATCTTTGAATTGGCATTGTAATTAATTTGGTAAAGCTTTTACAGAATTAAAATTTATGTTACTTATTTAAAGCTTAAAAATAGTTAAAAGCAATTCACAATTTTCCATACCAAAATTGTATTAATCTGTAAGACTCTTTCAAAATATTTTTGATATTTTCTTGATCTAAGAAATGACTGAAAAACGATAGCTTTTTAAATTAAAAAAGCTTTTTGTTATTAAACTAAGCATTAATTTATATGAGTATTGGAAATAGTGTAAGACATGACAATAGAAAAAAACTGCAAAAGTGATGCATTCAAACTGCACAAAGTGATGCATTCAATTGGGAAAGCTTTTACATTATTAAAATTTTCTGTTACTTATTAAAAGCTTTGGAGTAGTTAAAGCTTTCAATAAGTAACATACACTTAGAATACTATGTAGGTAAAGACCACTGCAAATGTAGTTAAAAACAAATAAAATTTCACTTAAAGAAAGGACGACTTACATTTCAGTAAATTCAACTAACATTGTCATTTGTTTTTTAATGTTCAAAAAATTACTAACAATTGTAGTAAAAATTAACCACATGTTAGTAAAAAATAAATAAACATTTATTATTTTTTTTTTTAAATAACAAAAAACTACTAATATAAAATTATTAAACAGTCATTTGATGTGGTTTGCTTTTTTAAATGAACTAAATTAAGCTTGGTAAAAAAAAAAAAAATTTGTTCTACAACTCCCATATATGAGCAGGGGCTTCAAAGTCTATTTTGGAGCTTCTGGGACCGTGTGCAAACGAGGGCGTCGGCGCTCATCAATGACGAGAGGGTATCAAGCTCTATTGACTCATTGGAGCATCGTCGGAATGTGGGTTGTGTAACATTGTTCTATCGATATACAATGTAGCGAAATTCAAATCAAATATTCACAAACACTACTCCCTCTTTCCTCCTCCCCATAACCTAATTTCCTGATATCAATACAATGTATTGCATTATAGGGGGCATCCCCTGAGTGTTGGTCTAACGAAAAAAAAAAAAAAAATGACTGACATTTACATCAAAAACAAAGAAACTGTATTACAACCCAAACAACTACATATTTTTACAGCAGAAGTTTAACTGAGTGTACGATTTATAAAAAAGCTTTGCCAAAATAAAAGCTTCAGTAAAAACTTCACAGTTTTGCATTACAAAATTTTATTACTCTGTAAGAATCTTGTAAAATATTTTTTGATATTCCAAAATATTTTCTTGAATCTGCAAAATGTCTTAGATACTGTAGCTTTTTATATTACAAAAGCTTTTTGTTAAAACATTGGATATATTGTAAGGTATGACAACAGAAAAAAAGTGTATACTTACTATAATATTTAATTTCAAACTTACAGAAGCTTATAACAAACTGTACAATTTTTTAGTTAAGCTTTCAATTTAGGAGAGCTTTCACATTATTAACATATGTAACTTATTAAAAGCTTTGAAATAGTTAGAAGCTTTCAATAAGTTACATACATTTTCACATTTTCCATACCAAAATTGTATTAATCTGTAAGAATCTTTCAAAATTTTTTCTTGATCTACGAAATTCCTTAAATACTAAAGCTTTTTGAATAACAAAGCAGTTTGTTACAAAAATAAGCTTTAGTTAACAATAGATCTTAGCGCACAGCGTAACCATTGGAAATAGTGTAAGCCATGACAACAAAAAAAAAAATTTACACTTACTAATATATTTAATTTCAAGCTTTTAAGAAGCAGATACTATATAAATCTCCTCTCTGCTGCTTTCTTCTGACAACCCCACAAACTATTTGAGTGATGTTGTACATGAAATACAAGAATTTGTGGTTGGTTTTAAATCTCTCGTTGTTGTACTGTTTCTTTGCAAAGTAAGAAGACAAAAAAGCAAACACTCTACTCTAAATTTATAAATAAGTAGATATGAAGTATCCTAGCATCGGTTCATAAGTCTTAAATGAAGTAACAACGAATAATAGCTTTTAATATTAGGGTAGAAGGGGGAGCTTCTGCCATTGGGGCAAAATATAAGAGAGATAGCAAATCAGCTTAAGTGACAATTTGTTCAGTTTTTAAAGATGTTTCATACCTCCAAGTTTAAAGTGCTTACTGTAGAGGTACTTGCATATAGACATCATTTTGTATCTTTTGAGGGATTCAAAAAATGCAGTTAAAGCTTTTGAGATATAAGCTAAAAATTCATTTCTTAAGAATGCTTTTTCGAAATGAAATTTTAATTTAGAAAATTAAATTAAAGCATTAAGCGTTTTCAACCTTTGCTGCAGTCATAGTTGTCTCGTTAAGAATATGTTCACAATATGGATTCACAATTGTTAGTCGTTCCTCAAAGACAATAAATTACAGGGAAACCTACCAATAACGGGCACTCCTAGAAGCTACACCTCACCTTAATGAACAATTTAATTGCAGCGGTATCAAATAATCAAATATTGTAGTAAACTGGTATCTCATTCCCGCTTTCTTTTCAAACTAATGTTGATTCATGACTATGACATTATTATGTTTAAACCCAGTTTGAAAACGGGTACTTTTAAACAATTTTTTAAAGCCTATCCATTTGCGGATTGCTCCCCATGGGAGGAAATATTAAAATGCAAATTGAAACCTAAAAATAAAACAGATTTTTTCTTTAAAATATATTTTTCTGCTACCGGCAGCGCTTCAAAAACAATGGCGAACACACCCCAATCTACACTATATATAATTTTGTAATAAAGTTTTTTATACACTAAGAAAAAAAATTTTAATGGCTACTGAAAATGTTGCTGTATTACGGGAAATTTAACTATTTTGTGCCTTGCGCTAATTTAAGCAAAATATGCATCCTAAACTGTAGTAAAATAAAATTAGTAGAAAAAATTAGTAGCCGCTAATAAATTTTTGTAAAATTTCGGTAAACTGCAATCAGCAAAAACAAATCTGCTTAATTTTAGTACATCCAATAGAACTTCACAGTATAAAAAACTAAAATAAAACGACTTTGTTTTTCTATCCTTTACACGTTTTTCCTACACTCAAGAAAACAAGTCGGTAAAGTCAGCCACATTTTTGCTGGAAGGATCCTTACAGAAAAATTGCTAATATCAGCAAAAAGATTGCAAATTCAGCAAAAATTTTACTGCTTTCAGTAAATATTTTGTATTATTTTTCTGCAAAGATCCTCCCAGCAAAAGTTTTTGATTTTCTACAACCTCAAGCTTCTATAAACAATTTTTCTTTGCCTGTCTATGAAAACCAATTCGCGATATATATATCACTTAGTTTTAGGTGGATCCTTAAAGTCACTCACTTTGACTTACTAAAGTGAGCTTCCTGAGAAAGCTCAGTGCCCTATAAACTTTGACATTGTTGTAAATGCCTCGGAAATGTCGAAAGTAACTATGTATCTTACTCTTAACCTTTCGATGAATAGATCGACTACACTATTCTGAAAGAAGCTTCATTAAGTCTTCCACTAAATGTATTTAACGTAATCCTTCCTGACACCAATCAATTACAAATAGTTGACAACATAGTAATTATTAGGGTTGTCAATTATTCGTGTTTTTATTTGTTCGGATAAACGACCAAACAATTTTTGATCGAACTATCAAAAGATTACTTTTTAAAAATTGTTCGATTAATCGAAATAATAACGAATAAAAATTATTTCAAAAACACATAAATAGTTAATGTATTTTAACATATTATCTCAACATTTTATGAATTTTGGCATCAATTTAAATACTACAACAATACCAATTCTCCAATGCAATCATTTTAGACTACTCTACCGCCAAAAGGTTTCTCAATCATACGCTCTTTGGGATTGTTATCTAGTTATGAAAAAAATACAGTTTTGAAATTGATTAAAATGTTAAATATATACATCGGCGATGTTAAGATCTTATTTTAGTTACCGTAGAAATTACATTAATGGAATTTACAGTTTAAGTGCTAACATGCTATCGTTGTAAACTAGCTATATTTTTTATAGCATTGTATAGTTTAAACTTCAAGTCATGCCATATTAAAACGACAGCACTTTATCTGTGAATTCCATTATACTGTTTGCTTTAAAGTCAAATCATATATCTTTTTACCCACTATTAAAGAGTCCATATCTTGAAAACGATTAATAAACGTTTTGAAAACAGTCAGTTATTTCTTTAAGTTTTGATTTTATTTTGTCCATTGCCATTTTATATATAAATTTTCTTAAAATTGATAAATTTTGAGCAAACAAAGTTTATTATATATTTTTTTTATATTAATTTTTTTTTTAATTATTCATTTTATTCGATTAATTGTCAAAATTGCTTCGATTAATCGTTAAAATTTATTCGACTTATTAGTTATTCGAAATTCAGGTTTTTTAAATTGTTGGTTCGAATTTTTGTTTTGTTCGTTCGATAATCGAATAATTTTTATTCGAGTGACAACCCTAGTAATTACATAGCAAAAACAGAGCTTCAACACATTACCAGACCATTTACTTGCTACATTACTTGTGTTCGCGATGTGCCAAAAGTAATAGATACCTATTATTTGATGCTTTTTTGTATGCGTGAGAATAATGGGTACTTTTGAAACATCGTGAAAGAATGTAATGCAGCTGGTAATGAGTTAAAACCCTGTTTTGCTGGGTAATCATGCTCTTGAACGTACAGAGCAAACTACGCAACTTTTAAATGGAATTCAATTTACTCGTGAAGGAAAAATCTGTCCATGAAAGTGTCAAAGCTATTCTTTATCCCTATTATCGAGAAATGACGCAGTCGAAATAAAAATCACATCTGCAAGTCTCTAACTTTTCTGCAGTTTCTGTAGGAGCTCTAATTAAGCTGATGCTGAAAATGTTTTCCTTAATTATGATAATCGCCAGATTATAACTTTAAAAGAAGACTGCAGTCACTTTGTTGAAAAAAATTATAAACAAAACTGGTATTTTTTACATAAAAGCTTTTTACTGAGTATCGCCTTACCGAATTACTTTACGCATATCTTCAATAAAGTCACCAAAAAGTGATTGATTATTCGTTTAAGATTGATTATTCAGCAGTTTTCCTTTAACATTCTACTGTTAAACATGCTCAGTTTGGTCTACAATTATCCATGAGTTGACTAACAAACGTACAACGCTTGCAGATTATTGAATTTTATTATCCAAATGCATGCTTGGTTAAGAAAGAGCATCGTTCACTTCTTCCAATTTATGGTCAGTTTGGGTGACCTTCTGAGGCGGCTATTCGGAATCTTGTAACTAAATTTTTCACCAAATTTACATTATTGGACATTTAACTAACAACACGCATACGTAGAGTGCGCACAGAGGAAAATATCGCAGCTGTATCCGCCAGTGTTGTTGATGACCGTGAATTATCGATTTGGCGCCGTTCGCAGTAATTGGGCCTCTGTTACTCCACTACATAGAAAATTTTGCGGAAACGATTTGGGTGTAAAACCTTCTAAAATATAGCTGGTGCAAGAAATGAAGTTACACGACCTACCACAACATCTAACTTTTTGTGAATGGGAGCTGGCAAAGTTGGATGAATATCCACTTTTTATCGGAAAATTGTGTTCAGCGACGAAGCTCATTTCTGGTAGAATATGTACGTGAACAAGCAAAATTGTCATATTTGGTGTGAAGAGCAGCCAGAAGCATTACAAGAACTGCCAATGCATCCCGAAAAATTCAACTGAGAGGCGAGTTCGGTGAACAGTTTTATTTCACGTTTGGGGGCTGGTCAATTGGCCGCCTAGATCGTGCGATTTAACGCCTTTAGACTATTTTTCGTGGTGGCTATGGTAAGGCTCAAGTCTATTGGGAGAAGCCCGCAACGGTTGACACACTGGAAGCCAATATTGAAGAATTTATTCGTGAGATACAGGCCGATATATTGGAGATCGTATGCCAAAATTAGACCCAGCGTATGAACCATTTGAGGCGTAGCCGCGGTCAACATTTACATGAAATCATCTTTAAACATTGAATTATATAGATCGTTCTATCGACTTAAATAAAGATTTCATACAATTGTCTAAACTTTTTGTGTTTTTTTTTTTAATAAAATCCTATAGCTCTTAAAAGATCACCCTTTAGTTGGACTACGCAGGCCAACAAAATCTGAAAAGAGTCAAGATCGTGTTACTATATTATACCTTTCTAAAGAATTTATTTGCCCTGTGTACTATATCCCATTAGGGCTTATGTAAATATCTTAAAATAAAGTTTTAAAATATCCTGATTTTGTCTTTATTCGGGGAGTTATAAGATTGTGAAATAGGCTTTTCTCACAAAACATGTTTTGTCCTCTGAAAGTTCACCTTAAAATTTATAATATCTTATTCTTTCTCAGAGAAATCGTCAGATAAAATTCATTGGAATGGTATTTACGCTATTAAGAATAGAGCTTATTTAGCGATGCTATAACTGGTTTTATTAAAACTTTAAGTTAGAATATCTCGAAAACCAGATGTAATGGAGAATATCTGAAATTCGGACTCAGCACACAGCATCCAAACACACTGATCCAAAAACATACATACAACAATTTCGTATACCTGTACTGCATAAGTTTCTTTCGTAAGTTATGTGCATTCCGAAAAAAAAAACTTAGTAAAAAAAATGTTCAATCGCACTTTACTATTTTTTAACTAATTTTTAGTACATTTTTTTATTTTAGTAGAATTTTATGCTATTCTCATTTTACAAATTACTGAATTTTTTACTAATTTTTGTTGCTGATTTTAGAGAAGTATACTCTAATCTCAAGTTTAAAAAACTTGTTGACCTGTGTTATTTGTTATTTTTACAATTTTCCGTAGAGAATTACAACCCCCATTCTCTACCAGTTTTAATTTTTTATTTCCCCTACAATTGAATCAGAATATAATCCCGAACTCATTGGTGTAGCAAATTGCAGACCTGTTTATAATGTATCTTTAAAATTTTACAAAACATTAGCACTATCAATCACGCTGTAACATACGGTATTAAAAGTCTCTATTACAACTTTACGACGCTTTTATTTAGATACGAGATGCTGTATTTCAAATAACTTCCTAAGCTTTTAAATTGTAATTAACGAAAATCCGGAACAGGTTAACATTTTTTGCTTCATTATTTTCCAACAAAAGAAATTAACTAAAAAAGAATAGTATAGTTAATTGATAAAAATCCAAAAACAAAATGTTTCATACTCAAACAAAAATGTAATGCTTTAAAGCCACCTAAAAAGATCAACCAACAGCAACAATGTAGTGAGAATCACCGAAAATTATGGTGGAAAAAAACGGTTAATTTTAATGAGGGTCTTTAACTGAAAAAAAAATAAAAATAGAAGAATATGATATGAAATAAAACCGCGCCATTCGGCAACAGTAGTGACTTGTCCAAAAAGAAAATAAAGAAAGAAATTAATGAATGGAAGAATGAATGAATGAATGATTGGTAAATCGGAAACTGTAACTAATTAAGATAGAAAAAAACCGCTTGTAATTAAAGTTGAAATGTAATACAAAATATACAAATCATGTTTAACTGGGATTGAGTAAAAATATTAAGATTAAAATATGCTGATCATTTGGATTTTGTCTAAGAGTATCTACAATAAAATTTATAAAACTAATAGCAAAAATGGGAAAACCTAACGCCAAAAAGTTTTATTTCGACTTCTTAATTCATTAAAAGCACGTCATAGATCCTCAAAGATATATAGAACCATGCTTCATTAAGAAAATTTTCTAGTTTTCCTTGTCTTAAAGCGCCCTCTAGTAGAATTATTGGCAACCAAAGTTGAATCATTGACAGCATTTTAAAAAATTTTAATTTTGTGAACAAATCTTCATTCAACAAATCTTTATTTACCAATTCGGTTATTCGATTAACCGATTCCTCGATTAATCGCCTCTAATTCGGTTAATGTCGAAACAAATAATTTAAAACTCAAATAATTATTCGACCCGAATAACCGATTACCGAAACAGGCCGATTAAACGGTTAAATTTTGTATATTGATTTTTCCTTTATTTTTCTCCCAAACTTCATAGTTTTCTTAATTTTGGGTAGAAATTAAATTCAATATCACTAAATTCTTTTAAAATCGAGTGAAAGCGTTCGGTAAGACTTTAAATAAAAATGTTTAAGCAACTCAAACTAGGATAGGAAAGGCAATTTCTAAATATGTTCTGTCCCATGACAACATGGTCATATATTATCATATATGTTTGGATCCGAAAATTATGGGTATATGGCCATATATGGCTTATACAGGGTGGCCCAAAATGACCGAAGTGGTTTGAGTTAATTATAACTTTTTATTTAAGACATAATTATTATTGAATTCACATAGTTAATATACGAGTAATATATGGGCCCATATTTAGGATATATTTCAATACATCATATCATGCATTACCATATATGAGCGTTTTGTTGGCATTTATGGAACCATATATGCTTTCATACATGATATACATCTTAATACATGTTGATATATGAAACAATATATGCTGATACATGGAATGATGCATGTTCATATATTACCATATATTCTCATTTTTCATCTGAGTTTGTTTTTTATATTTCGCAAGAATATTTTTTACATTCTAACCCGTAATCCAATAAGTTAAACAAATCAATAAAAAAAATCTTAAACAAAAATAATTACTTTTAAGATAAAATATGGCAAATTATTATTGGTATTAATCGATTAACCTCCGATTTTGTCGGTTAACCGACTCAAATAACTGGTGAATTAATTTTAGCGATTTTTCGAATAATTCCATAACCAGTTAAACGCCTACGTTGAATAATTGGAAACACTAAAAAATATACAACATTTTGTTTAAGTTAATCGATTTTTATATTTTTTTGGGATAAAATCGGGGTTTTAGACCATTTTTAAAAAGTTCTCATATGGCAACCTTGAATTATTATTTTTTTTTTTTAAATTTTAGTAGTATAACAAGTTATTGAAAATAAAAATTATGCTGTTGTTGACCTCTAATTTCAGTAAAAACTATATCAAACTTGTAAAAAAAAGACAAAGTACGGTCTTGTTTACTCCCCCTTTACATCTTGTTAAAAAAAAAAATAAAAACAAGAGTAATAATAAAGAGGAGAATACAAAAAGTGTGTTTTGTATATCTACCAAAGGTTGAGCTTGCACATAACGAGCAAGTTTTCAATTTTTTTTTTTTGATCAATGGTGATAATCGTTAACTTCGAGCTCATATATTAGTTCACATTTAGTGGAATATGAATGTTTGATGTTTGCATGGGAAACCTGTTCTGATGATGGGAACCTAGAAAATTCCCGAAATATATCTATCAACTTATTCCTGAAAGTAGTCAATTAATAAATTTGAAAACAAAAACTCTATAGATTATTTGTTAGGACAATATCCTAATAATGAAATACAGATATGGCCTCAAACTTAAACAATTTTCATTTTCGTTTAGTAATATTTTATGAAAATCATTCATTACTTATGTTTTGAGTAATAACGGAATACATTTTGGAGTATTTATACTTTGTCTGTTTTGAAAATTCATCGTCCACGCGGTCAGTTTTCAAAAACGGTATACAATCGATGAACTAATTTCTGGTAGAGAAATACAGTAGTGGTCAGGGGATCGCATTTGTTGTTTTCATTGATTTATTTTCTTCAAATCACACTTAGTTTCTAAAATTTATTATTTACATAGTCTTCATACATTGTTTTATGTTAAACAAATAAAAAAATTAATTCCGTTAAATTAAAACAACAAAAAAATTAATAATAATAGATGTATTCAAAATGCAGGTGTTCAAAACATTTGCAACTCTCATTATTCTTACTCTTAACGAAACAATTTATACTAACAAATGCTAGGATATAACGGTAATCGCATTCTTTTTCAATATGAGATTCAGGCCGTTACATTTTTTAAACAAATTTATTATAATTATTGTTCTTTAATAGTTGTAATAAGATGTTGGAAGCATAAACATCATAAGAATAATTTTTGTAAAAAATGGCAGGAAATAAATACAATTCTGATTTTAAATCAAAAGTTTTAAGTGATTTTCAAATGGACTTTCTCAAAAAGAAATTTCTATAAAGTACTCCATTCCAAAATCAACGATTTGGCGCATTGTTAATAGTGGAAACATCCACGCAACTCATAAAGGTGGAAGACCCCGTATTACAACTGTAAGAGAAGATCGGAAAATCAAGATTTTTTTTTACGAAATATCCCAAAGCAGAAGCTAAAACTGAACTTTTAATAGATGCCAGTCTTTCCACCCTTAAAAGACGAGCCCGAGAATATGGTCTTAGAAGTTATAGATGTACAAAAAACCGTTTGTGTCGGAAAAAACCCGAAAAGCTCGGCTTGACTTTGCACGCACGCATTTGAACTGCACTCAACAGCAATGGAAAATGTATTGTGGTCAGATGAGTCTAAATTCAACCTCCGGGGATTAGATGGAGGAGCCAATGTTCGAAGACCACGAGGCGAAAAGTTTAATCCCAGATACACAACCGCCACAGTGAAGCACGGAGGTGGAAACATTATGGTGTGGGGTTCTTTTTCAGGAAATTTGATTGGCCAATTCACCGCATTACTAGCACAATGACGGCCACACTCTATAGAGATCTTTTGAGTTCAGTTATGCTTCCGTATGCTGAATGGGAAATGCCACTCTCATGGACCTTCCTTCCGATTGAGAACATGTGGATGATTGTAAAACGGAATACCGGCAATAAAGTATTCCGAAATGGTGATGAGCTTTTCGTCGAGTTGGAGAAGCAGTGGAATAAAATTTCTGACGATTATATTAAAAAGCTCATTGCCTCAATGCCTAAGAGGTGTTCAGAAATTATAAAAAATAATCGCTACGCTACAAAATACTGAGCGTTAAAAACCATTATTTGTATTTCCTGTTAATTACTTTAAGAGTTGCAAATAATTTGAACACTGCAATATCGACTTATTTTGTTAAAAGTACTTTTTTTATTTTTGAGAAGTTATGAACATTTTTTTTGTATTTGTAAAATAATATGCTATAACTAAATTTAATAAAAAAAAAAAAACTTATTCCACAAATCTTTTTGATCAAAAAAAAAAATTATAATTACGTAAACCATGATTTCAGTTGCAAATGTTTCAAAACAATTATAAAAGATTAAGGCCCAACTATATTTAGCGAAGTTGAAATAAGAGAATGAGCGATTGTATGAAAATACATTGCAACGCCCATATTTGTACACTAAGAAATTTATGTAGGTAGAATCAACTAAAAATGTAGTTTTTTTGCATTTAAATAAATTTCAATTTGTAGTTACTTTTAACTGTTAAAAATTACCTGTCGAATGTAGTAAAAACTACTACCAATGCAGTTAAAGTAACATTCCTAGCATTAAAAAAATAATATTAATAAAAAAAACTTTTTTGGAAATATTCTTAAACTGATTTTATTATTTAATAAACACACTATTGTAAAACTATATTTATATAAAATAAAACTTTAAATCAGTTCTGCCACATGTACTTCTTCAAGAAATGGAATATTACTTGAGCCAGAGTACACACTAAAAATTTTTTATATAAATAGAACATTTTTGGTCTTCAAAATTTAGTAACGTCATGATGCTTGTTAGGAAAAGACCTAACCACGTGGTTGATTACTAAGAAGACAAGAATGGAGCAACATTGATTATTAATAGGTTTTTTGTTAAAGTTCTGCCTATTATATAGGCTCTAGCTTTTATAAAACTTCGGGTTCTGATGAGATCTTTAGCCAGATCGAAATACTAGTATCAACCTAGCTAATATGTTTGATTTGCATTATTTTTGTAAATATACGGAGGTTGAAAGCTCGTTATAAATTGAAAATAACATAAAAATAATCTCGATGTATATAAAAACAAAAAACTAATATAACTGTAAAGGAATATTGTTTCTTTTGTTTCTTTTTGTCACTTTGAATTAATATATAAATATTAAAGAGCTACAAGAAAAGAAATGCAGCATTTAATAATATTCAAGTAAATAAATGTATTGTCTTTAACACAACTGCAACTACAGTTGAAATAACTACAAACGCATTACTGCACAAATAACTGTGATATATCTGGATTTATTTGGTTAATTTTTAATCGACACTTGCCGTACCCGACTTAACCAAATTAAAAACATTTCAAACAATCAAAAGAAATTTAATAAATAAAAATAATATGTCGAAAAAATTTTAAATACGTTAAATATGGTCATTCTTAAATTTGTATAAAAATTAACCAAAATTTTCAGGAAAATTTGCAAAAGGTAAGTCAATTCTGGTTGAAGCTTTAAGGCCTCTTTAGTTTTTACTTTCTGTTGCCGTTCTGTGTCGTTCTGTTCTGTAGGTAATATTTTGTAATTACTTTTTCTGTGAAAGGAATCAGCTGTTTTCAAAAGTAAAAGAAACTCCAACCAAAAGCATTTAAATCAGAGATGATAAATGCGATTTTAAAATAGTACCAACCTGCATATAAAATAGTACTTTTCGACATCAAAGTAAAAAAAAAAAATTTAAATATAAATTAACGAACAAATCTGTGTACCCTCCAAAATGAACAATTACAAATGAAACAACAAAATATATTAAAAAAAAAAATGTGTTAAGATGTGAAAACAACATTTTGAGGTGAAAAACTTTTTTGGCTGTAAAAAAATAAATTGTGTCGTGAAAAACATTTTTGAGGTAACAAAACTATTTTTGAGGTGAAAAAAAAAAAATTTTTGTGGAGAAAAAAAAATTTGCGGTGAATTTTTATATTTTATACATCAGACACTACAATGAATTCTAATAATATACAGAGCATTATACACCAATTTGTATGAAAAATTTAGAGGTACTTTCACATTGTCACTAATTACTTTTGAAACGCTGGACCGATTTTGCTCATTTTCAATACCAAACTTTTCGGAAAAATGTACATAAAGCTATGTAAAAACGAGCAGTGCGTACTACGAAAATTAGCTGATTTTGATTTAAAGAATTATTAAAATTTTGTGATTTTTTCTTAAATTCACCAAATTTTTAATATTTTTTGAACGTCCTATTAATTTTTGCTGTATTGAATTACGTTTCTCACAGTTTTTTGCGAATTCAATCCTTGTGATTGGTAGCAAACAAATTTGTTCGTGAACTCATTCGATTTTAAAAACACGCAGCTAATAGTCAATTTCACATTTTTATAAGATTTTTATTATTTATTTTTTTGAAAATCAAAATTAGTTAATAATAATTATAACCCTTAGTGATTGAATTCAATAATTGGTTTAATCGGTTAATAAACTCTAATATAATCACCTGTAATCAGTCGCACTCAGTGAAATCATGTGATTGAATTCACAGCATTTGGTTCCAAATTAATTCATTGTTCATATAGGACTGCAAATCGAATTAATAATTATTGAATTTTAAAGGGACCAAGAAATTCATACATAGAAAAATTTGTAAATCGTACTAAATGAGTCATAGGAGTATCATGGTACATTTGAGGTTCAAATAGTACCATTAAAAGTACTATAGTACCAACTTTATCATTCCTGATTCAAATATTGAAAAAAGAATTTCACAACAAACCAATCCATATGCACTTTAGGCTGTCACTTAACGTTGAATTCTATTTTCAATAGAATTGTCCGCAACAGAACAGAACGACAAAGTGAAAACTAACCACACATACAGACTTTCAATTGAACAGAAACAAAACAGCTGATTCGTAACAGAACAGAACGTACAAACTAATTCTGCCTTTAGGCTTTTTTTTATATTTTTAAATAATTTTGAGAAAAGGTCCCATCAAAAAATTACAAAAATTGATTTTTTTAAATAATTAGAAAACAGAAAACAGTTTCATTGTGACTTCCGAATTTTTCGCCAACCGCATGGATAGGTAACAGCCATCGATATTTTATTTGCGGCAACAGATATTCGGTAAACGCAACAAAATTTTGGTTGGGGTATACAATTTCAATTAATCTAGGAATACATTTGATTATGGTAAACTAATACTTCGGTTGCTGGAACCAAATCAAGAAATTTGTTTGTCACAATGAAATCTGTTTTCTCTGTGTTAACAAAAAACTAATGAGCTTTAATTCGAATTATCCTGCGCACGTCATATTTATAAAAAAAGTTCAAAAAATAAACTTTTTTTTTTATTTTTTTTTAATTTAAAAATAAAATTTTTACAAAATTTAAATTAATCGCGAAAATTTAACAATAAATATTACAATAAATTAAAAAAAGTCACCAAAATTAAAAAAAAAAAATCCAGAAATTGAAAGTGCTTTAGAGGTATGGACGTTTTAACTTTTTTAATTTAACGATTTGTTCTAATGTTTTGAGATTTTTTTAAATTTTTAATATTTTGGATATTTTTTTTAAATTTTAGTGACTTTTTCCCCAATTTTCAGTGGTTTTGGGAATTTAAATTTAACGTTTAATAGTAAATATCTACACCGGCATAGATAGGCCGATCTGAAGGCGATAAGCCCCTCCCAGAAATAATTAAGCCTCCCCCCCCCTCAACTTTTAAAATTTTCATTCATTTCATATCGCAATTTTTATTACTAAATGTCTTTCCCAGGAAAAGATGCTCTCTGATGAAATAGATTTCAAAAATATTGATATAATTTGTTCATATAAAAGTGGATGTTCTATTATGGCATATGAACTGTTGGGACTGATGTCAAATTGTTTTCAGAAGGCTCATATTAACATTTGAAAATCTATTAATGATCGCTTCGATATTACTTAAGTGGACATTTTAATGTGTGTTATGGGCTCCATAAAGTATGTGTGTACAAAAATGAATCAAATTTGAATACCCTCGGTCATTTGCAATGTATCATGTATCTCGTAATACAAGCTCGGCACCAAACTATTATGGGTATTTTTTTTCATTTTAAGGGAGGAAATGTCCCATTTTCCCTCCCCCAGGATCCGCGCCTGCGTGATACAACCAAATACAGTGACAATCAAACAATATTGCATACTTTCATATGGGAATATTAAAGTACTTTGAGTAAGTACCGAATATGTTTCTATAATGGTTGGAATGGTAAAAACTATTTTTATTGTATGGTGGTATATCCCATCCCGTACATGTTCATAGAAGTACTTATTGTTTTGATGATTATATTGTTATAAAAATAAATGAAATGCTAGAAAAAAAATATTGTACTGAAAACGAAATGATAATAAAGACTACTTTGCTATATAACAACCAAACAACAGCAACAACTCGACGATAGTGGCAGCAAACAGCAGCAACAGCAATACAAACGAATAGAAAATAAAAAAAAAACAAAATCACAACTGAATAAAAATGGAGAACAACTTTCACCCAAGGTCATTGTGTCTTTAACTGCGCCATGTTCAGTTTTAGTTTTAGTCGATTTGGCGATCACGACTCTGGTAAATAAGTACGAATATAAAAAATAATAAAACTACCACAAAAAATAGTAAAAAGAAATAATACAAAATATTGTCTGAAATAAAAATGTTCATCTATCTACTAACCCATCATCATTACATCCACATCCAAATCTGTAGTGTAAACTAGTCAGATACACGACAAATGCACTCCACTGTGGGCCAGTATCGCTATATTTTGGCCCAAAAATACTTTCCACGTAGAACACAAATGCAATTATATTTTTGGGATATAGAAATGTTAAATATTACATGAACAAAATATTTAATGATTCTGCCTAATAGAACTCGTATATTGTTAATATGAGTACAAAGTCAAAATATAAGATTTTCCGACGAAAAAAGTTTATATATAGCCGTATATAGCTTGATATAGTGGTATCTTATTATATATGTGGTCATATGCAAGAATATATACTTACATTTCGTACTTTTTTTTTGGGAACATTTCTAATATGGCGCTATATATATCACATTATATCCTATGTTATATAGAAGTTGATCTTTTTTATCTCATCATATACAGTGGTGTTCAAAACATTTGCAACTGAAATCATGGTTTAGGTAATTATAATTTTTTTGATCAAAAAGATTTGTGATATAAGTTTTTGTTGTTTTTTTTTTATTAAATTCAACCGATATTCCGTTTTTACAATCATCCACATGTTCCCAATCGGGTTGAGATCGAGAGATTGAGCCGGCCACGACATGATGTTAATTTCATCTTCCTGCAGCCAAACTTTTACTACACCCGCCGTGTGTTTTGGGTCGTTGCCGTGCTGGAAGGTCCATGAGAGTGGCATTTCCCATTCAGCATACGGAAGCATAACTGAACTCAAAAGATCTCCATAGATTGTGGTCGTCATTGTGCTAGTAATGCGGTGAATTGGGCCAATCCCATTTCCAGAAAAACACCTCCACACCATAATGTTTCCACCTCCCTGCTTCACTGCGGCGGTTGTGTATCTGGGATTAAACTTTTCGCCTCGTGGTCTTCGAACATTGGCTCCTCCATCTACCCCGGAGGTTAAATTTAGACTCATCTGACCCCAATACATTTTTCCATTGCTGTTCAGTCCAGTTCAAATGGGTTTTTTTTTCCGACACAAACGGTTTTTTTTACATCTATAACTTCTAAGACCATATTCTCGGGCTCTTCTTTTAATGGTGGGAAGACTGGCACCTGTTAAAAGTTCAGTTTTAGCTTCTCTGGGAACTGCTTTAGGGTATTTCGTAAAAAATTTCTTGATTTTCCAATCTTCTCTTACAGTTGTAATACGGGGTCTTCCACCTTTATGAGTTGTGTGGATGTTACCACTATTAACAATGCGGCAAATCGTTGATTTTGGAATGGAGTACTTTATAGAAATTTCTTTTTGGGAAAGTCCATTTGAAAATCACTTAAAACTTTTGATTTAAAATCAGAATTGTATTTATTTCCTGCCATTTTTTACAAAAATTTGTTTAAAAAATGTATGAGATTCATATTGAAAAAGAATGCGATTACCGTTATATCCTAGCATTTGTTAGTATAAATTGTTTCGTTAAGAGTAAGAATAATGAGAGTTGCAAATGTTTTGAACATCTGCATTTTGAATACATCTATTATTACTAATTTTTGTTGTTGTTTTAATTTAACGGAATTAATTTTTTTTATTTGTTTAGCATAAAACAATGTATAAAGAATAAGTGCGATTTGAAGAAAATAAATCAAAGAAAACAACAAATGTGATCTCAGTTCCAAATGTTTTGACCACTACTGTATAATTGATATATCTACATATATATCGGTTAATATATACTTCCATGTATAATTGGACATAACTACGTATAAAACAGTAAGACCAAACAAATTCTATAACATTTATATTATAATTATATATGGTATAACATATAATTCTATATAAATATATGTGGTAAAAATACAAATGCTTTCACTTTTGTTTGTGGTAGAAATTCACAAAAAAAAATCTGTCACTTTCAAATATAGTTATCAGAGAACACAAAAAAAAACAAAATTCGATGTCTTTAAGCTAAAGAAAATTTAAAAAAGCAAAAGTAAAAACTTATAAAAGCTACACTTTTAGAAAAACGTTAAAAGTTAGTAGAATAAATAATGTTTTATAAGTAAAAAAAAGTCAGAAAATCTTACAACAAGCAATTAAAAGTCCAAAGATAAAAAGTTTTATAACAAAAAAGAATCGAATCGGAATCTCGGTAAATTAACTTTGTTTCTATCAAAAGTATTTGTCTTCAATCTAAAAATTAATAGGATTTTTAAAAAATCAAGTCTCGATTCAAATTTGGTTGAATTTATGAAAAATTTTCTATAAATTTTTAAAATTTTCTTAAAATGACGTTATAATTATAAACACTTATTGACTTAATAATCAAACCAAAAACTACAACGTACAATAACAACTTTCTATGTTGCATTAATCGAAAACTTAGACAGAGATGAAATCATCTTCTGAAGACACTTAAGCGATCGGTTCAGTTGCTTAAGAAATAATTGGAAAACAAAATGACGTTATACGATAGTTATGAAACTCAGCGTATAAGTCAAAATGATATCATATCTAATTTTCCAATTCATTGATTTATATTTAATTTTTTTTTATAATTTGGAGTGTGAAACAAAATTGAAGCGCGGATTTCTAAAGAATTTTATGAAGATCAAATTGTATCATTATTATATATAACTTGATCAAATTAGATAGACCCACTTTTCGTATCAAATTATATCCAGAAGATATTTAAAAACTGTTTGCTAAAATTTTAACCATCAACACATTCAGAGTTCAAGAACAAACTAAAATAATGAGACTTAAAATTATATTTAACGAAGGCTCTGGTCACAAAAATGAGATAACGATTTTAAAATTCAAAGATTTTCTTTATGATGCAAATACATTATAGGATGTTTTAAAGCTGCTAAAAGTGAATCTGAAATCGGTCTATTGTATTTGTAATTAGAGATTGCAAATTGATTATAATCGCAATTGAAATCGCGATTAATAGCATCGTTTAATCGTTTTCGTTAAAATTTAGTTTTTAATAACTCGTCTTTATTTAGAACTTTTAAATTGCTGCGCTTGATTTTTAAATATTTTTTTTACAATTTCCACACATTTCTCAAATTTCAGTTGTGTTGCTATTGGTTAAAGTTTTTTTAAAAAATAATTTTAAAATTAACAAATTTAAATGTATACAAATGTTTCAAAAAGTTAATTTTATAGAGGTTTATTAAGACATAAACTCAAAAAAAAAGTTAGTAAAGTCAGCAACAAATTTTGCTGAGTCAGCAAAATTTTAGTCAGGAGGTTGCTTGCAAAATAGTTGCTAATATCAGCAAAATCTTTTGCTGAAAATTAGCGGGCTTATTTTTAGCAACAAAAATACTAGATTCAGCTAAAGTTTTGCTAACACTTAGTTGATTAAAAATTTTTTGCTAAAAGTTAACAAAATGTTTGCTGAATTTGAGTAGACTGTAAAAAATTCAAAAAATTTATAGAAAATTTATACTTTAGTTAATTTATTTACAACAAATCACAAAAATTTTTTTGTGATTCTTTTAAAAATAATTTACAAAAATTACAATATATAAAAATGTATGAATGAATGTAATATCTGAAAGTATATAGAAATAATTATATATAATATAAACAAAATTATCTTTTAACTTACATCTGTCGTTATCAAATGATTGCAAATTTTTAAAGAAGAATAATGCCTTAGATAAAAAGTTACCTAAGATGTGTGTAATTGTCCTTCGCTTTAGTCTGTGTACCTTAACGTTTATTTGTTTGCAATTTCAAATTGCCAATTTGGCCACACTACATTAATAATCATTATAAACATTTAGTTCACTAATACACATTTAATCTTTATTAAAATTAAATACTTTATTTTGTCTTTAATTTAGTTTATATACAATTACTTTCACAACACAAAATTTTTGTTTTTGTTTTATTTTTTTTTTTTTGCAAAGAGAAGCAACACTCAGGAAATTCTTCCTATTAATTAATGTGTTATTTTTTTTGGAAAGAGGATAGTAGATGGTGAAGATGAAGGGCTTCAAACATGGCAACACTGTAATTGCGCGAGTAGATAAGTCTTAGAACAGTTGTTGCTCGCCATCTGATGTAGAGTTGGCGAATTTATTAAAGCTTTTTGTTTCATAGCCCTGATTCATTATTTTACTTCAGTGGGGTTAAGTGCTATGGGAAAACCGAAGGTGGGCGCAGCGATACATATAAGTGATAGAAAACTCAAACATTTTATTTTTCTAAGTTGATGTTGTCGTCACTGGGAATCGAACCCGGGACCATCTGTGTAACAGTCTAACGCGCTAACCATTACACCACAACGCCCACAAAATCATTTATTCAAATACAGAACTTTATTTCTGTGTACTAAAAATTTAATCGTGAATTTTATATAGTTCTTTAAGATTTGACCATTTTTTTAAAAAATTTAAGGTTGGTGATTGACAATTTTAAAAAATATTTAAAAATCACCATATTTAGGATTTATATTCTGTCGAAATTTGAACTTTGGTTGCTTATATGTCCATTAGAAGGAGCTTTAAGCCAAAAAAAAAAAATACAAAAACTTCTTAATGGAGCACTGTTCCATATAAGTATCTGCAACTATGTTAAATAATTTCTAGCTTTTCTATGATGTGCTTTAAAGAGTTAAAATATCATATTCATTACAGGGAAACATAAAGAAATTAATATTAATCCAAAATAAATTCTGAATTTAAAATACATACTGCTATTAATCGATATTTTTTAATGTATTCGCGATTACAGAAAACTTCGATTATTTGAAAAATCTCTTTTAATCAACAACCATTAGGGATAATTTATTATTCAATACATTTAAATTCTGAATTTTGAATGCTATATTGGCTCCGACATATGAAATTTTTTAAATATTATGTCAGATTCGTAATCAGCTACCTCTGAACACCACTAATGAGCATTTAAATTAAATCAGATATTTTTGAATCCGCTATATTAGATCCACCATTTGGAATATAAAATTTTTGAGTTCAGATACAGAATCAGGCATCTCAAATCTTAAAAAAAATATATATTCATATTTTGAAATATATTCCCGCCAAATTGGATTAGCCATATTGAATTTTAAAAATTTAGTTTCAGATCCGTTATCAGCCACCTCTAAGCCTACCCCTAATGAGTAGTTAAATTAAATCAGTCCATATTATAAATTTTATGAAAAAAATAGCTTGTCGCCATATTAAATCCGCAATTTTGAATTTTAAATTTTTGATCTCAGATTTGAAACCATCAAATGCAAATACTGTAAAAGCAACTGATTAAAGTTCAACATATTGTTATTTTGAAATTTATGTCCGCAGTATTTTATCCGCTATTTTGAATTTAAATTTTATAAGCACAATTGATTAGAATTCAATATACACATTTAAAAATTATGCCCACCATATTGGATCCACCAAAATGATTCCAGATTTAAGGCCTGCCTAAACCGGATTTAGGGTACTTTTTAGGTTTACTAGCATAAGGGGGATCCTTATGTTAGTTTCGGCCAGAATTCAGGCCCACCGTGTACTGGCGGACAGACACACAGTCAAATATAATAAAAGCATCCAACAAACTCTGTCCATATAATCATTATGATGATCTTCATTATCATCTTTATCGTGGATAATAATGATGAGATATTTATTTGGTTTAGGTTGGCTTGGCAAGGAGAATCCAAAGGTGTTACTTGTTAAACCTAAGACTGTTTAATGGCAAACAGTAGTTCCAATATCAGCCTGCATTTGTGTATGACATTGTTTGAATTTTATTCGTGGTTTAACTGCAAGTGGTGTTTATTATGTTGGTCATCACGTTCATTGACACATTTATTTCAACTCGCATTTTTCCATTGTATATTCAATTCATTGACGTTTTTGAAATCTATAAGACGAAAGTTTATTAAATCTTTTTAAGAAGAAAATAATTGACTGTGTCATTAGCATTTGGTAAAGAATTGGAAAATTACACTACTCTACAATTTTCAACTATTTGGGGGAATATTGTTTTGAAAAGTAATCATTTTCGTATCAAATCCAATAAATTGGAAAGTTTTAGAGGTCGCTGAGAATGTATCTAGAATCAGATTTGAAAAGTTCAAAATGACGGATCCAATAGGGCGGAAATTTTTTCTAGAAAATCATCGAATTATATAAAATATTTTTTCTAAAAGTTATACAGGTTGCTAAATACGAATCAGAAATCAGATTTTAAAATTAAAAACTGCGGATAATTTGATTCGACACCAATAAATTTCAGAAAATGTTTTACCCATTTCAAGTTTTTATAATCTAATTTAAGAATCGTAATTCGCCACCTCTTAAACTTTAACAAAAAAATATTTCATATATTAAAAAAGAAACTATCCGTCATATTGAACCCATATTGTATTTCAGATTCGTACTCAGCGATCCCCAAAACTTTCCAAGATAATAATTTAACGAAAAAAATTACTTTTCAAAAAATCTTCCGCCATTTTGGCTCCTTCATTTGAATTTTTTATATCTGATTTCAGATTTGCAATCAGCGACCCCAAAAGCTTTCCAAATAAATATTTAATACAAATCCGATGACTTTTATAAAAATAATCCCCCTTATTAATCCGCCATTTTGAGTTTTTAATCCAATTACAGATTCGTATTTAGCTACCGCAAAAAATCATCCACCATTTTGAGTTTTCAAAATTTGAAAGTAGAAAATTCTTCGAAAAACTAAAAAAAATATATTTTTTTGGAAAATAGTCCAGCTCACGGGATCTCAATTCTAGACACGAAATATTTTGAGAATCATCATTAAACAAACCAAAGTATATTTTGAGGAGCAGAAAAAATAAACTTTTTTTGAGAGTTGTTCTAACGTACGGTCTATACTAGCAATAAATATGCGGAAATATATTGCAGTATATGTCAAAATGATGTTATCTCTAGTGTGGACCACTCTATTGCTTACATATTTATTGCCGTACATATATGTTGCAATAAGTTTTTGGCAATATTCGGCAACACTTATTGCCAACATATTACGTCAAAATTAGTTGTCATTTTAGTTTGACGTTTATAGAAAAGGACGCCAAAAAACTAAGACGCTATCAAAAAGTAATTTGAAAAAAAACTATGTAAATAATTATTTAATTCTTTAAAAAAACTTAATTTTTTTCTTATTATTTATGAATACACAAAATGGCCACGCTCTTAATGTTTTGTTTTTATAACCTTTCTCTTTGAAATTTTCTAAAATATGAGTTACCATAAATACGTGTTCACCACCCTAAACATAAGCTTAGCAATAATAATTTTTTTACTGTTATTCTGCCGACGTATTTCGAATATTGTCAACATATTTATTGCTAGTATAGACCGTACGTAATATATATACCAAAGTAACTTTCATTTGAGTATAATCATGTCGGTGGTTGTTTAAGGATATCTTACCGGTATTGCAAGGAAGTTGAAAATTTAACATGTATTGTTTTTTTCTTATAAATTGTAAGTATATTTTTTTTTTTTTTAATTGTATGCATAAACTTGACCTCCCACTAAACTCATTTTAGTACTAAAATGAAAATCCTTTGAAAATATCCTGAAATATTCAGAAAATAATAATATTTTTATATACAAATATATGATGTATGGTGTAGTGTAAATATAAAAACTGCGGTATTTCAAAAACAACAGATTGTTAAAAATGTTTCAATAGAGACAATCTGACAATTATAAGACACAAATAATAATACAATTTAAATGGAAAATCACTGATGACGTCTGTCCATAAAAAGACTGAAACTAGTCTAGTCTGATTTAAAAATTAATACTGTTTCTAATTTTTAGAGAAAAACGTTTGTTTTTTTTCTTAACTTCAACATTTCTTAATTAAATTTTTCAAATGCATATTAATTAAATATTAATTGCGACTGACTATATGACATTAAAATAACACTGTACTAAAATAAAATGTTTTGTTGCCAGATTTAGAATCAGCGTACCCAAATATGTACTACACTTAGAATACTATGTAGGTAAAGACCACTGCAATTGTAGTTGAAAACAAATGAAATTTCAGTTAAAGAAAGGATGACTTACATTACAGTAAATTCAACTAACATTGTCATTTGTTTTTAATGTTCAAAAATGACTAACAATTGAAGTAAAAATGAACCACATGGTAGTAAAAAATATGCGAGTTGTTTTTTTAAATGAACTACAAGGTTACTAAATATTTCAATTTGTTCTACAAATGACTGACATTTACATTAAAAATAAAGAAACTGTATTACAACAACACATATATTTAAAGCAGAAGTTCGCTGAGTGTACAAAGACAGGCTCTGCAAAAAGTTCTTTTATAAATAGTTCAGGACACTTTCAATGGATTTTCAAGTTTAATTCAAAAAATGTTTAATTGGAATGCCTAGTTTACGCATAGTGTTACATTTTTTTAATTTGTTTGCATTCATGTATCTTATAAGGATAAAATTAAAAAACTGAAATTTTCTACTCCCTTAAATTCAGTACAATCAGTGGGAGCATACCAGTACCTCAGTCTATCTCAATATGCTCTCTTTTTATTTGTCCGAACAAAAGAAAACATGTTGCACAAATTTAAAAGTTTAAATTAATTTGTATCATGTTTTTAAAAACCAATTTAACATAATGTTAATTTATTGAAAATTGTAACGATAATATAAACAAGATAAAATTAAAATACATTAAGTTTAAATAGATAATATGAAAATATAAGCTAAATAAAATGTGAGCGTTTTAAGCAACAATTTTGTATCAACATGTTGCAATTAAACGCTGTATACGGTAGCTTCCCTATTTGTATATACTCTTTGCTAGAATGCCCTGATTCAAACACCAACATGATTATACTCAAATTAAAGATAATTTTGTGTTGATTTATATTGTTTAAATAATATTCATGATTTTATGGTCCGATTCCGAAAAATCAAGCACAATAAACGAAAAATGGGTTCTATAGTAAGAATATAGAGTATAAAATCCACGATAATTCTATTAAAAAAATATGTATCTTAAAGCCAGGATTTTTGGCCGTCCAGTAGTGAAATGAAAACTGAATTTAAAATATGTCAATTTTAACAATATTTTAATGTTTGATGTTTTTGAGTGTCCAATCAAGGGCCATATATTATAAGGATAACAAAAAAAAACATTTAAATCAAATGTATTCATAAGAATCGCAATTTGAACGAGAAGAAAAACAAAAGACTTAAGACACAAGCTTTAAATATGAATTTTAATAAAATTTAACTATAAATTAAAATATTATAAATTAAAAAAAAGAAAATATTTATAAAAATTACAAAGTTTGTGGTTGTTTGTTAAAAATTACAAAATTTTTTTTTTTTTTCTAAAAATTACAAAATTTGTTGTTTTTTGGATTTTTCTTTATATTTTACTCGTATTATAAATAAAACAAATACATGTATAAAATTAGTTTCACCAAATTTGTTTTATACCCTCTACAAATGTTACAATAAACATTACAGAGATTAAAGAAAAAATTTTTTGACGTGAACATTTTTTTTTTTGTATGTTAAAATATATGTTTGTGGTGAAATAACATTTTTGAGATAAAAATTGTTTTTGTAAAGAACAAAATTTTTTGTGCTGAAAAGTATTTGTATGGTAAAAAAAATGTTTGAGGTGGAATAAAATTAAATTGAAGGTGAATTTAAAATATTATTCCCTCTTAGCGTCTAATGGAAAAATATGATGATATATTTTATACACCAGACACTACTATGAAATTGTATGGAAAATTTCGAGGTACCTTCACATTTTTACTATAACTTTGGAACCGATGTTACTCACTTTCAATACCAAACTTTTTGGGATTATATACATCAATCTAGGCATGAATAAGCAGCCACTATTACGTTTTCGCGCTGTGAGCGCAAGTTAATATATTTTTTACTCGGAAACAACATATAGAAAATCGGATCAGTTTTTCTTTCGCTCAGGTTTTTGTTTTTGGTTTTTGAGCGAACTAAAAAATAAAGTTACCTACTTATAGCCACAGTGAAAATCGTGTAGATTTTTTTTATAAAAACACAAGTTTTGTTTTTTAATTTTTGAATTTACTTGAGTACCTTTTATGCAAATTAAAAATTTCAAAATCCGGCTACTAAAGAATGCTAAATTATTTACTGTCTATAAACAAAAATATTTTTTGGCACGTGAATGATCTTGCACTCAAAAAATTATTTAAAATCACTGAATTTAAGTTAAAAGTGTGCGTTTTTCTATTAAATATAACTGCAATGTGTTGTTATTTTTAACTGTTAAATGTAGTAAAGCAAACAATTAAAAATGCAGTTTTTAAAACAACATTAAAAACATTTAAAAAAAATTATTAATAAAAAGAAAATTGTGAATATTCCTTAGCTTTATTTATTTTTATTACACTACACTATTGTTAAACATTATTTTAATTATAGAGCATTTCCATATGAAACGATCAAAATTGGCAAATTTTTGGACGACCCCTATCCGATTTTTAAAATAAATAGTCTCAATCGATTGCCAAGCAAAAATAATGTACCCTACATATATTTTTTTTTTTTTATAGTGACTGGTTTAGTGGTGGGTGCACCACTGTCATGTGACAAAAATGAAGAATTCATCATAAGGGACCTCATTGAAAGTTGTTTTAGCTCGTGGAAAGGTATTGAATCAGGCTTTAATTGAAAAATAAAATTTTCCTAATTTTCTTGTTAAATAATTATTAAAAATAATTCAATTATAAAAAATATAAAAAACAATGAGAACAAGGTGGTCTCTTAAATGCTCTTCTCCTGTCCAAACAAGGAGTCGGGGCCCATTTTTTTATTGCTGTGATCTTAAAGCAAAAATTATGAGGAATCCAAAAAAATAAAATTAGCCGGAAAATTTAGGAGCTTCTGTGGAAAATCGGAAAATTTAATTTCATGGGAAAATTTAATTTTCATGGGAAAAAAGGTAAATTTCTGAGAAAAAATTAGGAAAATTTTATTTTTCAATTAAAGCCTGATTCAATACCTTTCCAACGAGCTATCACTCGTTGCGATCACTTTCAATGAGGTCCCTTATGAAGAATTCTTCAATTTTGTCACTGACAGTGGTGCACACCACCACTAAACCAGTCACTATAAAAAAAAAAAAAATATGTAGGTACATTATTTTTTGCGGGGCAATCGATTGAGACTATTTATTTTAAAATCGGAGAGGGGTCGTCCAAAAGGTGATCGCTTTCATATGGAATGCTCTATACACGTATTACAATATTTTCAAAATCATTATTGCCACATACATGCCTGTCTGTCCTCTTTAATTTATTTCATCAAAT